>OY757272.1:4834944-4870374 GCA_963584085.1 Pyrausta aurata | reverse complement strand
TAGTTGATATTAGGGTTTAGTTGCGGAAGCGTTTTCGCCCAGTGAGACACAGAAAGCTTCGGATGATTGAAAGCATAAATTCAACGAGTGATGTTTAAAAAATAACTACCAAATAAAATCTTAAAACGGAAATTATGGAATCGAACGAATGGTGGATCTAGTAGCTTTTTAACGCAAATACTTCATAGACTAAAAATTTGTCTATGATCACGTCTTCAGACTATGGTAAGCGTTCTAAATGACAATCAGCACATCACGAGTATTGGTGCAATGGGCGAGCTCATTTAAATATGAGTAACTTTTAGTGCATGCAGATTTTAGGTCTTAATGTGCTTTGTAATATGATCTGTGCAGCATGCTTTTGTGGCAATCAAATATGCCATCTGAAATAACTGTGCATGCATTATCTAAATCTATTTGTACTATCATTCTAATTACTGATTGGGTGTATATTGCAACTTTAGAATAATAAAAATAGCTTATTGTTCAAGTAAAAAGTTATAAAAATATGTTTTCAATATAAATATCTAAACGAATCAAACGATTTCAAGCTACTAAACATCTCAAAACACCAAATAAAAACACAAAATGATGTTTAAAATTTGGTCGGAAATATCAATGCACCTCATACTTTATCGACTTTTTTTCTTTCTCTCTTCTTCTTATTCTCACATACAGTGATACTTCCGATAAATGGTAATACTACGCTTAAAAGCACAAATACTGAATTCATGAGATGTTGGCAAATAGCAGAAGCAAGGTGGAGTCAAATGCGGCTTTAGTTAGCTGTGAGTAAATAATAATTAACAAGAAATACGACATAAATACATAAAAATATAACTAAATAAATATACGCACTAAAACATATAACAAATCGACTAGCTTACATTTTGTACTGCCTCGGATCTATTATCTATTCTTTGGTACGAACTATTCGGGGTGATAGCTTAAGTAACTCAATAAACTACCTAACAAAAGCGACGAATGATACATTATAAATAGCTATTTTAAACAATACAGAGTATATCAAAATACGAATAAACATCTGTATTTAAAGAATACAAAACTTCTACAACGACTATAATATACCTTTAGCACCATTTATCACATATTTACCTGCCACAATGCTGTTGGCACCTAGATATAATAAAATTGGCACATAATTAATGTCTATTCAACATAGGTAAAATATACTACAAAAATACCGATAATACCTACCATAAACATGACCAAATATAGTTCAAAAAGCCTAATGGCTAGATACATAAATAAGTAACAATTTTCCTATTAGCATTGGTAAAAATTTTAAAAACAATTAGCTTTGTTGATGAAAAAATTCTATATAAAATTAGCCTCATGCTTTATTTACATTGGAGTTTCAACGTACGCATTTAAAAGTCTAACATCTTCCAACCGGGTAATACATTTAAAACCACATAACGACAAATACACATCGAAAAACATTGTAACGGAGTAATCCAATTCTAAATCGTCTAATTTTGTTTGTAACCGTTCATTTTTTTTCTTCTAAATAACATTTCTAGCTCTAGCACATAGCACAATAGTCTAGCCGGCGTTCAGGACGCTATGTCCGTTAGTCTATGGTTTCTATGGGTCATAGACAACTGCTACTGTCCGTAGCCACAACGGGGCCGTTTGGCCTACGGTTCATACGCACTTACTGTGAGCGACGTGCTTACAACCCAAGTATGCACGCCTCAGCGCGCTAGTCACTTTGCCCTGATAAAACCAGCCACAATCCAATATTTTAGTAACAAAAATTTATGTAGAATTTAGATTTAAAAAAATATGCAATATTAAATGTATCTAAATTAAAAGAGATAATGTAAGAAAAGAAGTCGAGATTTTGGAAATAATAAAATTAATTCACACTAGACCACAGGATATTCCCACTATTTTATTAAGTTCCAATAATTCATTATCATATTATTAAATCATCTATCGTTTAAATTTTTACTATAATAAAAACGAATCGCCTTTGAATCTTGCAAATATTATTACTTTGCAAATTATATTATATTATTTTGTTTTTTAATTATTATTTTTTTATCCAGGAATGGCCTGTGACTCCATTCACCTATTTGAAAATAATGTAAAAACTGTATCATTATCGAACAAAAGGAAGATATAAGTAGAGAATAAAACATGCTGGATTAACGTAAAGGGTCTCACCACACTAACTCCAGACTTGCCCTGCAATTCACAACACCGTTTGATTCGGAAACCTATTATCCTATACATATCCTACATAAAATGGCAGTGTTTTTATACCTATCACATAAAAATATTGTACACAAATAAATAAACTTCACCCAAAATACAAATAATGACAAAACATATACATAATAAGAAGGGACAAGTACATACATAATTATCACGTTAGTTAACAACCTTCGAAAAACGGCCTTATTTGTATGCAAGTTACTTTATTTTACTTTTAGATCGAAAAAAATATTATAACCCTAATCGGCAAAGGATCCTTGCCAAATAGGGAAAAATCAATTCTATTGCTTGTCACATATAAAGTGTAAGCTGAAAAATTTCATCAGTCGATTAATTATAAATCTATCTCAAATTGTTTACCAAATAAATTTCGCAATATTACAAATATTTCAGAGTATTTGAAAAAATATAATATACGCCAAAATAGCATCTCCGTGCTTCGGAAGGCACATTAAGCAGTTGTCCCGGACGATATTCATCATTAAGCCTAGTCAGAGGCCCTATGGGCGGCTTTATAAATATGTGACAGCAACGTTCGTCGCCTGCCTTGCAAACACCCCTCCGCCAATCTGCACTGAGCCCGCGCGTGGTGGAGTATGGCTCATACTACCTCATACTTGAGGTAAGGCCTTTGCCCAGGATGTTTAGTTTACACGCTAACTTTTTTTTACTATGGTCATATATCAGCCGTTTCCGGTCTATAGGCATGTCAAATTTCGAAGGTCGTCAACAAACGTGCCAGCGAGCAGACAGAGCGATAGCAAAGCGATCAGCGCGCGCCACCAGCGGCGCGGCGTTACCTTCAGCGGGACCGGGGGCACCTCCAGGTGGTAGCCGATCTCGCACAGGTTGCGCAGCAGCTCCAGGCCTGGAACACGATGGTGGTAATGGTGAATTACAAGAAAACTACAAGGTTTCACAGTATAAACGCAATACCTTAAATTATAAAGGTTCAAAAATTCTTCTGAATTATTGATTAAAACTTTCTTGGTCACTAACATTAGAATAGTTAGATATTAGAATAGTTATAGATAGTGCCATCCACGACGGCGCACCCCTCCACTCGTCCAAATCGTTTATAGTACATGTGTGCAAGCTTTTTCTAACATTTGAATTGAATTTGGAACATCATAATGACTTTTGAATGACAAGCACACTTCAAAAAATACACTCAAAGGGAAAGATACTCTACTTAGATATAGTTTCAAGTAGGTATGGTTAGCTACTAGACGAGTAATATTTTTTTTTAAATTGCACCAGTAAGATTTTTACTATTGAAGTAAACAAAACACGTAAGAACGTTTTATATAACATTTAAAATGTTTAAAAAAATCTTTATAAGAGAACTGTCGGTCCAACGGGACTTCATACGCGTAAATTGTTTTTTCATCGTACACGTAGGTCCTAGCGTGATGTTTTATAGCCTTCCCCGATAAAGTACATCCCGGTAATATTATAAGTACCAAATGGTTTTTTTTTATTTAATATTTTTATGGCGTTTAAGTTACCATTATAATTCTTTAAGAAAATTTAATAATGACAGTAGATTAGACCAGGTTTATTTTTTAGTACAAAACACTGGGTTTTAGTTGACATTTTAAAAATAATTTAAGTAGAGCCACTTTCGTGAAGAGACTGAATTTTTGAATGACGGCCGGCTTGCAACTGACGCGCGTGTCAACCTCCGCACCCCGCGCCTTCATCAATCAAAAAAAGAGTGGGGCGCGCCTTCGTGGATGGCACTATCTATAGTTGCGGCGAGCGCAATAAAAGAATTCGAAGGGGGGTGCCCCGATAGTTACGATAACTCTTTATTGCACATCACATTATTTACAAATTCGTTTAAAAAAAGAAATGTGCAACGTAGCGGTCTTATAAGCGATCTTTTCCAGACAACCTTTCGGTAAAGAAATAGTTGTGCCAATAACAACCCACACGCAAGTTCTCTTCAGTTACTACGTGATCATGGCGCTAGCAACGGTGCCGAAATATCGGAAGCTCATAAATAATAAGGTACATAATAAGTATGGTAGCAATCCCGTATCTAACTATTCTGAATCGTTTTCAGTCATATAAAGTAAGTGGTGATTATTTTAAACTAAAATGTACTAAAACCATTCGAATCACAGGTACCAATTTTTTGAACAAACAAACCAGCAAAAACCCGTATAATTGCACATTAAGAATTTTAAAAGTCGACATCGGGTTTTGTTTGCGAACTATTGGACTAGATAGAAAATCGTCGTCTCTGTCTATGCCACTGGTCTAGCCTGGAGACAAGAGCGAACCCATTTCAAATAAAAAAAAAAAAAAATCTAAAAATTTCACTAAATACTCTTTTACGGACAACTTCGCGATTTCAGTTTTATTTAAAACGTGACGTTACGAACGTGTAATATTGTATGTGTGTAATAAATGTGTCTTCTAATTAGTTCGAACATTTGTGTAAACTTCAGAAACAAATAAAACTTTGAAAGTCAAGCGACAAGCAAATCTTCAGTTATTATGGTCTAACTATGACACGCACGACTGCAGTGGTTATAGATTTGAGTAATTATATAAAAAGATCCTATTTAATTATATTTTCTTTCCCTTGCTATAATCTCAATCAAACGGATTGGACTTTATAAATGGACATAAAGTTTGTTCAAAGTTTATACCATTTTATTACGATTATGCAAATATTTTAATTGAATAAAACAAAAGAATTGTAAAAGATAACAACAAAAAATATATTCAAAAACTGGAGATGCCGGGGATCGAACCCGGGGCCTTTCACATGCAAAGCGAACGCTCTACCACTGAGCTACATCCCCTACGTGTGCCATGACGAAATGTGTGAATAGCTTATATATCACGTCTTATACGTGTCGAGTTTTCGTATCAATGTGCTAAGGCACATCTAATCAAATTGTCAGCCATACGAAGTTCAATGTATTTAGTTTATTTTTATTCAGATATTCAGGCACTTTTTATTTGACGGTAAGAGTCGATGCGGACTTAAATAGGATGTCTAAACTCTATCAGCCTACACAAATGGCAGCAACTCTGCTGGAATTCGCTTTCAACTTCCTTTTGCTAGCCGTACAGCGAATGCAATTAGACTTATGTATTGACATATGCCTATTAGATTACACTCAGTATACATACAACGTATAATGTTAAATGCGCTAAACCTCAGACACCGCAAATTATTTTAAATTCAATCAACCGAATTATGATAAAAAATAATTCAAAAATTGATTGGTTTTATGTGATGTTAGTTGGCTTATGCAACTTGACCTCAAAGCCCATTATTGTTCTCCCAATATACATTCATTCCACTATAACCCCAAAATTGAGAATTATAATCCTCCCTATAAAACGTTTTGGGGTGAGTGTTTTTTTTGGGGGGGTTTAGTGGCATACGCCTTTTAGTTTTACTGGCGCTACTGATCATATCTTGTTTTGCGGGCGAGGCTCTATCGAGATAGGAGTCGGTAGATATATCACCGGGCCGCTGAGCCGCACTGCCCATTATTATTATTACTATCTACGCTCATAAAGAACTAACCACTGTTTGTTTACGTATTTTGGTGGGTTTGAGCACGTGACGGCTAGCCATATTAATAAATAGACAGGGCAACAATTTAACAAGAAGTTTCTAAAAAGTGTTACCTATATTAAAAAAAAGTTGTTTAATTTATTCAGATCGTTATTCTGATCAAACTGTTTGCAGGTTATGTGCATTTAACGTTACTCGTTATAAACAGTCACCTGGCTCCCTGTTGTTGGCGTAGCGCGCCTCCCACGCGTCGAACAGCCGGTTGTAGTACCGCGGGCCGGCGAGGTACGCGAGGTACTTGTGCGTCTCGTGCGTGGGGAACACGCGCTCCATGTCCCCGGACTGCGTCAGCTCGTCCTCCGCTTGTATGAGGTGCCGCACGTCGTCCGGGGTCAGCGTTGAGAGGATGTCGCGCAGGTACTGTGGATGTTATAATAAAAAGAATAATTTTAGGCAATGAGACCCACTTGGCCTGGGCTCGTGTCTCATAATCTACCGAGGCAGATGAAAATACTTCTTTTTTTTTGCTCCAAATAAAAAATGAAAATAATAAAACGTTTATTTCAGAGCAAATCAAAGATCCATAATAGATACTTAATAGTTATTCATTTCATCCAAAAAACATTTGCGACATCGACAAATCTATGACACTCTGATTTTGCGTAGCGATCGCCATTTTGCTAAGCAATCGCCATTTTGCTTAAAAGTGTTGTGAGCGCTATTATTTCACCAAACAGTGTTACCATTAAAAAAAACTATTAAAGGTAACTTCGAAGTAAAATTACTAACTCAAAAAAAAATCAGCCTTAAAGATAACTAAGACTTACCATATCCCTTTCTTCCATGTTTGTATAAATAATATGTTTATCTCTTTCTTCTTTTGACAGGTACACAGTGTATAATCTGCTATCGTAAGGCAACCCGCCCTGGAGAGAAAGAAATGTCTGATCAGATGAATATGTAACACAAATAATAAAAAGTTACCGGAAAATTAAAATCTGTTAAATCTCTGGCAAGTAGTTACGCCACCCGCCGAGATGACTACCCTAACTTTTTAATTAACAAATAGCACAAGTATAATGTGACTGCGTTTTCAGCTAATACCCTGGGCATGACAGAAGCATCGCAGCGCTTTGCACCACACAGAAGTTTTGGTTTCTCTTCTTGTTTTCCAACTTACGCAAAGCCACATCTAAATAGGTGACCTGCGTTTGGTCAGTTCTAGACATAAGGCCTCGTTCACTGCCCTCTATCAGCGCCACTCACCAGTTTGTGGGGTTTCTCCTTGGACAGCATTTCGAGGTTGGTCTTGATGGGGACCTGGAACTGCGCGATGTTCAGCACGGTGGACACGAGCGGGCCTTTCACGTGGATGTCGAGAGGCGACGCGCTGTGTAAGCTCGGCGATATGTTCACCTGCGATAAAGTGAAAACTATAAATAAATTGTCTTACTTATTCTATCAATTGGACTATGGAATAGATAGATAGAGTTCACTCACTATTGCCTAGATACTATGATCTGGTCATTTTCAAGATAATAGTGAATAGACCCTTGCTGGCAATGATGGACTGTCATTTACTGTGCCTACGTCAGTTGAGAATGAGACCGATATGGTACTGCAACCTTCTCTCTCTTTCTAACGTTAGGCGTTTTCGTTTACAAGCATCCGTGAAGACACGATATGACATACTAATAAAACTGTAATAATTTTGGAAGTTTGACAATTATTAACGAGTAGCAGCATCTATAAATAATACCTGTATGGTCGATAACCCATCCTTCTTATTATCTTTATTTTCATTAGAACAGAAAAAAAAACAGCCTATGGTAGTTACCTGAAGCAACCAGGGTCTTGGGGCTCGTCCAGCAGCACGTCAATGCCGATGCCGTGCGCATACATCAGAAGAGCGAGACAGACATAGTGCTGCGATCTTCTCTCTCTTTCTAAACGTGGGATCTTTTTATTCGTAGACAGCAATATTATATCTTACCTCATGGTTGACTGACGCTCTTCTATCTTATTACAGTTGCTGAACATAAAAAGAGTTTTTTGCCACTTACCTCCAGCAGCCAGGGCTTCGTGATCCTCATTCGTCCGAGTAGATTACGGTTACTAGATTACTTAATAAAGCGGTCCTACCGTATTACCTGGTAGGACCGCTTTATTAAGTCCTCGCCTGCGGGGCGGCGGGGTGCGGGGGGGAGACGAGAGCGCGACTAGTAAGCGGCGCAGGCGGGTGTTGCCGCGCGCCCCGCTCTCGCCTCCCCGCGCGCCTCGCCGCCCCGCAGGCGAAGAAGCAGAAGAAGTATGACTAATGTAGCTTACTTCCAGCAGCCAGGGCTTGAGGTCCTGGTCCAGCAGCACGTCGATGCCGAACAGCTCGTAGCAGTTGTACCGCGAGGTGACGTTGGCCTTCGTCAGCGAGCTGATGCTCGCCTCGCCCGAGATTATCGTCTTGATCACCAGGTCCTTCATGGACTCCCATAGGGCGTCCGTGTCGACGGCCTTTTCAGTCTTTAGGTATTGGAACAGGCTTTGTAGTGTCCTAGAAATAAACAATACGTAAATATTTATGATTTTGTTTTAAGTTTTTGCTGCTTCATTATAAGTTTATTTTTTATACCTAAAGATGGATAGACTGGAAAATGTTTTTAGCATACTTACCTACATATTTACTTGTAAAAAAGAATACAAATAAAATATAGTGTGTGATAAAGATAGTGTTTTAATACATGAAGAGATTTTTAAAGGAAAAAACAGGAAAGTTATTCTGATATCTATTCCATTAGAAATGTGCTAAGCTGCGAAGAGAGGGTCGTGCATGTATTGAATCAATTTGGTGGATATGTTCACATGATATACGGTTATAAAGATCTATCTATAAAATAATTAATATGCCTCCATTGCAAAGCTTAGTGAAAATGCAGACTAAAGTAATTAAGATGAGATCTAAACCAATCGTAAATGAATATAACTAACCATTTGTGTCCCTCGCAAGCTGCGAAGTCTTCATTTGGCGTGTAGTTTTTGGACAGTCTATTGATTGAGTAGTTTGTCAAATGCATATACCGGTCGTTGAGTGACGTCAACTCGTCGTTATACTTGACTGGAAGAGAAATAAAACTCATATAAAACAAACAATAAAACCTGTAGAAGCAATAGTAGGTATAATGCACCAAATAAGAAATATAAATTTGCTCTGTCTTGAGTGTGTAAGACTAAACATCACTATTATTATGATCATTATCAGGCAAAGGACGTCCACTGCTGAACATAGGCCTCCCCCGCGGTTTTCCACCGCGACCGGTTGTGAGCGGTCTGCATCCAGTGTGGTCCAGAAACAATTATCTATACAACTTAATTAAATTTCAATTTGAATATGAATCTACTGCAGTACCATTTCTATGTAATACCTACATAAATGCTGTTTTGTTTGCACACTAATAGACAAACATTATTATGTGTACATCATATGTTTCACACAGCTTACAAAGACATAAGATTCATAAAATAGAAGTCTATTCATTTCTTTGTAAGCATACTTATGTTTACTAGCCTTTTTGAAAATCTGAGCATAGGATTACTCTTATCAACTGATAATTGTATCTTGAAGACAAATTAAAGATAATCCCATTCTTATGTTAATTTACGTGATAGTAGACTGTTAATAAAAGATTAGTGTAATGACTTCATTCGATCTTGAACATTCCACTACTTGAAGATTACAATTTCATAACGTTATTATGTAAGAGATTATGGAAAGCAGGACTTTAAAGTAAATCGCATAAAGAGCAAAGAGTATGTTATGTCTTTTTCTTCTTCTTCCTTCCCTATTCCTATCATCTGGGGTCGGGTCTCCTCGCACTTCTGCTCCAGCATATCCTTGGGTTATCTTTTCTAGCATTTGGGCTTCCTCGAAGTCTGATACATCTGGGTATATCTGGTCTGGATCTGGGCTGATGATAGCTGACGCAACGTCGCGAAAGCGTGTCTAAACAAAAGTTAGCGTTCGTTCCGCCATTTTGCTTACTACCACTCAGCAGACTCCGCATTGCATCAGCCATAATTTTCAGTGTGCAGCTATTGTTAACAATTAGCAGGCTTAAGCCTGCAGTGTCACCGCTAGACTAGCCACCGCCTTAGATACGAAAGCGGTGAGCGGGCGAATGTCAAAACGCACACGTAACCTACCATACAAAATAGACTGACGTTTGTGTACGTTTCCGCACACGGATATTAGTAACGTAGTAGTAACTATCACTATAGGTAGACCGCGAAATTGAGAGCTCACCAGCGGTAAGGCCTCGTCCTGGACGCCAGCTGGCGGAGCGGGCGGTGTGGGCGGTAATACAGCTCAACGCTCGCCGCCCGCTCCGCCCGCACCGCCGTCGTCGAGAACAGCTTCACACAAATCTATGAAATTGATCAAGACGCGCGCGCCGTCGCCCGCACCGCCCGCTCCGCCCGCTGGCGTCCAGGACGAGGCCTAAGCGCCAGGGGTGCGAGCGGCGGCTCACGCAACCCGATCTCGCCTCCCCCGCGCCCCTGTGCCGCGCAGGCGAAGTCTCAATGAAGCGGTTTTACCTATAGATAACATCCACGCACACTATATACACTGTGTTTTTCCAAGTTATTTTTGTGTTATTTTTTTACACTCTTCATAATTTTGTGTAAAAAATATCTAATAGTAATGTTACGTAATGTATCACCCTGTTTATAATGTTTACGTTTTCAACAATGCATTTCTTGAACTTGCCGCCTCCACGCGTGTTGCACCGTTAGCCAATCTAAGATAGTCCATGTGGACCTTTACCCAATAATGCGCTAGCCGCTAGCGCAATCCTTTGACGCCCACCGCATCCTTCCCCTCACCCCTTTCTCTAAAAAAACATATCCGTGCGTAAAACTAGGTCAGTAGTGCTAGACAGCCGATTGAATGACTCGCGCGGAGTGCTCTTTATAGGATGTTTCGTAATAAATTGTGCTAATATATTTTTTTAAATTCTTAGTCTTTGAAATCTTAATAATAAACAAGTTTTTTTTACAAATGACACGTAGTTATTGGATACTTTAAGTGGCCTTCGGCTGTTAAAAAAGCACGGTGTATTTGAAATGACAAAAGCATGTATCAGTACCTGAAGCGAACCGCGCCAGGCCGTCCCTGTACAGGTATATCCGCAGCGGGTGCACGGAGGTGACGAGCACGTACAGCCGCATGTCGAACTTGTTCCCGTTGATCAGGTACGGCTTGGCCACGTACCGCTGCACCACTACGGGCCGCTTCTTAGGGATCTGCGTCCAGCGGGAGACCACTTTGATGCCCGTGCCGCGCGCTGACGCTGGCTGGAGAGAAAAAAAACCTTTAGTGGTGAAACAGGATTATTATTATGACGTAGAATGGCTAGTAAATTCATAGCTTGGACTGAACGAAACTTCTTTGAAAAAAAGACATGTATTGTGTCGTAGAATGGCTAGCAAATTCATAGCTTGGATAAAACATGCGTTATGAGTAAATTTCATGGTAGTTCATATCAAGAAAGTTAAAGAAATCTCGGTCACCGTCGAATTATTAAAATTATATGACATCAATAATCAAAAACGTATTACGTACTGTCGAGGAAACTGTCGCCTTATTACTTTCAAACGAAAATCAACTTGCACACAAGAAACCAAAACGGGTGTAATTTCAAACAAAAGATATCGCGTGGTGCAAGCGATTTTGGACCTACAACTGGTAAGGCGACAGTGTCTTCAATAGTGCAAAGCTCCAAAAAATAGCTCTCAAGCTACTGCGAAACAAGTTTTTGACAATTCAGTCAAAGACAGTCTACGTTTATAATAGGTTCTTGTTCCCTTATTTCGAAATCAACACTAAAATATTTACGAAGTGACATTTAATAAAAATGAATACTCACCGGCTTAATAATCCACTTTTCATTATTAGCAGCGTGCTTCTCCCAGTCATGTTTTAACATCTTCAGATCGTGTGGCAGCACGTACGTCTTCGGCATAATACCGAACTCGGCCACTCCAAACTTGACAGCTAACTTCTGTAGGTTGCGCCAGAGTCGATCCTTTCTGCCTATTTGGAAGGTGCCCGGAAAATGGTTCATCTTCTGTCCGTCTTTTATTGCTCGGAACATCAGCGATTTCATGTGCTTGCCCCATATGCCGACCCATTCTACTGTCTCTGTGGAAATAATGGGAGTTCAATGGTTTGGAAGTATTAATAGAAGATAAAGAAAAAATGGGTAAAAACTTTGCAGGCTTTGATTTCTTAATTTTTTTTCTTCATTTGACGTGTTTTTATGGCCACGTTATTAGAAGTTATGTATATATTTTCTAAAAGAGAATAAATTATAGGTAAACCGCTTCATTAAGGTTTCGCCTGTAGGGCGGCGGGGTGCGAGACGTGATCGGGCTGGGTTGCGTGAGCGATGCGCGCCGCTCACGCAACCCGCCATCGCAACCCTACGTGCCCCAACGCCCCGCAGGCGAGGTTTCAATAAAGCAGTCTATCTATAATACATTATTTTTAACAGAGTGTCATTTTTTTTCATTTATGACAAAATGTAACAGTACCAGTTACAAACAACTACACTACTCTTAGTACCTAATTATTGTCTAGCTAATATGGCTACTAGATATTACAGCAACCCATATAAGAGCCTCAAATTTGTAGTTCATAAAGACAAATGACAATCGCAACATACCTTCTTGCGGACACTCCGCCGTATCACATTCGCTCTTCACCAATCTGAACCCAGAATTGGTCAGCGTTTTCTTAACAACTATCGGCGTGATCGTGGTCAGTTTCCACTTGAGGTGTTTCTGTATGGGCACTGGTATCTTCAAGGGTGAAGTTTCTTCGTGACCGACGAACTTGAGGTAGGGGGGTACGCGGGGGAAGAGGGAGGCTCGCAAACAACCGTTCACCGATTCGGGCAGGCTAAGAGGAGATTCTGTAAGTTAAATAAGAAATGTTACACAGGAAATAATGTATATTCAAAATCTCGAGTATACTTTTATAGCACTTCTATAGCATATCTGTACAGGACATATACGGTAGAAAATAAAAAATATCTAGCAATTACTAGTCAAGGAACTAAACAATGAAAAAGAATTGGGCATTTGAGTATTCTACCTTTGTAGCCCTTTTAAGGATGAAAATCAAAATCTTAATTATTATCTAGACATCAAAATACCATCTACACAATCTCTAAATTTATTTAAGCACAACACAACATCAAGATTTTCAAAATATGTACTAGTGAAGACGCAACCATCCCCTTTTATATTATCAATTCATTAAATAATGCTTATCTACTGTTAATCTGTTTCTACAAAAGTTAAGTACAAAAATTTTATCGCTTTCTCAAGTACATGATCGAACTCATCAAGATCAAATAATATTGCGTGTCGATCCACCCTTATAATATCAATGAATTCATTCAAAATGCCTCAAGAAGTACCCGGGTGAGTTTAGCTAGGGGAAATAAAAATAAATGATAGCATTTGGATCTTGTTGTGGTCTAGAAATTTACAAATATTAAGCTCAGTTTGTATAAAACTTCAAAATGGTGTGAAGTTGGCCATTGAGAAGATTGACTAATACATTTTTTTATTACTTAAAATACAGAACTTTATATAAATTGCACTTGCAAAAAGACAACTGTGAACCTGTGACAGACGAGGAATTGAACCCCGTGTCTTACGCAATCCGGGCGTATGCCTATACCACTCGGCCACCGTCACATTAACAGGCCTGTTGAATTTTGCAAGCGCTTCTTAACGCGTAGGTTCACAGTTGTCTTTTTGCAAGTGCAATTTATATTATTAAGTTTGTATGGTGACAAAACACTATAAAAACAAAAATAAACTATACAGAACTTTATTCAGAAATTGTATTTCTTTCTCATTCTTTCTTTGGGGTAATTCTTAAACATAAATGAAGAGAAAACGTCAACTAGCTGTAATAATATCGAATATGAATGAACTAAAACATGGGAATTGGCCTTATTCTGAATATTGCTTGGTTAAGGTGCAATGTTTTTACATAAGATCATGGTTGAGATTCCACAATCAATTACTTTATTTATTTTCGTAATTTTAACTACCGTCTACATAGAAAATACGAAATGAACCGTAACGTTTTGTAACCTTTGCGTGCCGGCAGGGTTCTGAATGGATTGGTAGTGTGCAATGCCGTTACGAACATTTGTTCCTTGTTCAACTTCTCTGCAAATAACAACCAAACTTTAAATGACTGTTTGTAAAATAATTTGTCGCACGCACAGTAATGTTATGGGTAGATTCTAATGGTTTAGGATTTCGATCGTTAATTTGTTTTCTTATGGAATTCACGAAGTTTGATACTTAAGTTAGGAGGCAATAACCTCTATTTTGAATAAAAAAATATGTAGTGCCAAGAGCTATAACATAAAATTGTTACTTGATATTGAATAAAACGCTTCTATTGCGAATGCGTGCATGACTATTATTATTTCTTGAGAGTCATACTACCTACATCTTAATGTTTTTTTATAATCTCAAAACACTTCAGATTTCAGCAGAGATTGACAATTAGCTTAACATGTGTAGATATGTCGAAAAATGTGTTTTTCATTTCCTTGATAATGTTAACATTCGATTTTATTAACAGATAAGCATTCCATCAATCATGGATATCTCTTTGATGAAAGCGATGTTTGTGGAGATATGATTTATTTACGGGAAACTAGGGTAGTTCATTGTTCTAGTTTCATATTTAAGGGTTATTTTTAGTACAATATTTTCACACCTGCTACGAATGAAAGAAGATTGTTAGATAGCACCTATAAAACGAAACTGTGACAGACAAGGAATCGAATCCTGTGAATTACGCTATCCGGGCGCATGCCTATACCACTCGGCCGCCGACACATTCAATCAATGTGTCGCCAAATCAAGTCAATGTGCAATTTAAATGAATTAAGTTTAAATACTGACAAAACACAAATACAATTATAGTCAGTCAGATGTTGCAAAAAAAAACAAGTGAAAGTCTCTTTTCTTACCTTTAGAAGGCACCTTTTTGGGCGAGACCACGGTCCCGTTGAGTTTGGTCGACAACTTATTTATCGGATTGGGATCGGATAGGTCGTCCTTTTTAAACGACCTTTCTATCCTGTCTATGACGTCCGCAGGCGTGGCGTCTGTGTCCATTTGCCATGCTGAATCGTTGGTGTCCGGTGACGGCGATCTGCTGTGGCTGCTGAAAGCAAGTTCATATGGTAAATTGTTATCATCAGTAAGGCGCAATATACTTTACTAGGACTTATGGTGCTCGGACATAGCTTATAGAAACAGTTGAATATCGAATAGTTAAGGTGGACAACTATATGACGTGTCTGTTATTTAAGTACGTAATTTGAATGGAAAATGCCTCCGTATCCTCCGTGTTATGTTCATGCCTGCGCCTCATCTTATATGGATAACGCCTTGTAAACAATATCACGTCACGAATAATATGTATATCGAATCGGAGAATTAGTGGCAGTGGGAACTGTCTCCGTATTCTGCGGTTTCGTAATGATAAGGATCTCTAGTAAATCACAAACCTCGCCTAAAACGTTTCTATAGGTAAACCGCTTCATTGAGACTTCGCCTGCGGGGTACAGGGGTGCGGGCGGAAAGACGAGAGCGGGGAATGTAAGGGGTGCGGGCGGCGGTGATACACAAGAGACGAAATTTGCCGTGACAGTTCTTAAGATATGTGACGTCAGTGGTCACAATAGTTGTCGTCAGTGTCGACACTTTATAAACATTACATAACATATTGGAAAAAATATTCGATTCAATACAATTACACCAATAAGAGTGAATTAATTCTAAATATTACTATCCAAAATCGTGGATTTTGATCAATAAATAAAATGGAATTTTAAAATAAGACAGATTTTTTGGCAAAATTAAAAACTTCAAATATCATTCTGGTAACTTTTGCGACTGTTTTGTTTGAGTGTATTATCGAGTTCATATTCATATCTAGTTTATATTCCACTGAGTTTAGATCTATATTTTATTATATAATATTCGTATATATTTAGAGCATTTATTTAAACACTGTTATTTAACAGTGTTCAAACGGTGGACTTAATGCTAGAATGATGTAAAATAGAATTTAAAAAAAACACGACAAAAATACAATAATATAGATTTTGTGTCCGAATATACTGCGACTCATCTTCAGACTTCAGTCAGACAGTATTCTCTTGTGTACTTCTGTCAAAGCGTCCGCAACTGTCAACAGATGCTATCGCTACCTGTGTAGCGAGCGTACTGAATTTTGAAAAGAATGTGCCTGCCGCCCGCACCTCTCACAAGCCCCGCTCTCGCCTCCCCCCGCGCCCCTGTACCCCGCAGGCGAGGTCTCAATTTCGCGGTTTACCTATAGCTTAACCTGTTTTTAGTACCTCGTGTGTGGCCCAAATCATCTTCACACGCATCTTCCTTATCAAGTCATTTTAGAACAACATGTAATCTTTCCAATAAGATATCCAAGTTGAGTCACGATTTGTGAAAATGCATGTTTTTCCACGAGGGTAAAAAAGGAATGTTGAAACCCGAATACTTACTCGTCAGCCTCCCCATCAACAGCCGTGCAATCCGTCTTGCTGGACCTCATCTTGACAACTTTGACCTTCGATTTGACCTTTTTTTTGACGGTCTTGACGGCCTTCTTGCCCACTGTGATGGCGGTGACCGAGCTGACTGGTAAGGCTGGGCTCACCGCTGGGCACGTCGGCGTGGGTGTGTCTTGGCGGGGCTGTGGGCAGATATATGATGTAAATGATGCCGAATTTCAGCAACGATCAATCTCAACAGAGTATACAGGAGATAAGAGAAGCTAAAATATCAGTTGTTGAATACGTTCCTACAGAATTTTGGCTACCAGGCCGAACCACAAAAGATATGCGTGAAATTAGGGGCAAATTGCAAAATACCTACATTTAGTTACATTAGTGATGGTAGGTTTAACTCTGCTTCTAACTTATTGAACTACTATTACTGCGTACGGAACTGACACCACGAACAAATCTTGTGCGCCAATTGTCATCAACTCATTCAAATGTTTTCGTCGTATTTGAGACACATTTTTGCTTGGCATAGCTTCTGTATACTTAGTAATAACAACTCACTGTTCTCGAACTATACTATTTTACTTCTTAAATGGTTTTTTCAGAGATATCAATGGAAACATCGTAAGAAAACCTAGTATAGATAGTGCCATCCACGAAGGCGCGCGCCACTTTTCGTCTTAATCGTTTATAATACATTTGTGCAAGCTTTTGCCAATATTTGATGATTAATCATCATCATCATGGGGTGCCATCTTCAAATTGAAGTTTGGAGGTCAGCATGATGATGATTAATATTTACTATAATCATTAAATGTATATTATTACATATTTTAATATTTGCCACACACCCCGCGCTTTCCTCAATCAAAAAGGAACGGCGCGCGCCTTCGTGGATGGCACTATCTATACACACGGGTGATCGGTTGTTAGCATGAGTGCTAAATGGCTAAAGCAATGATAAAGTAGTCAAAATTGGAAAGCACACATTGTACATAATGAGTACCACCTTCCTTCAGACATGCTTCAATACGTCGAAGTTTTGTCAACTTTCTTGTTACGACTTACGACTACGAAGGCCTTGCTGATATATGACATTAATTGGGTGTACGTGGCTGTGGAAAAAGGTATATTATGTACTCTTGGATGATTAAGATCGCGAATCAAACTCTACGTAATTCTTATTTTGAATCACAATAACTCATACCTTGGCATTTTTCATTACTTTAATGTGGAACATTAACATTTTTTGAACCTATCGAACAAAGAATGGTCAAGGTATTCAAAAGCTGACACCTCGTTCGCATGATATCTATACGGATCAGGTTTAACGATACAGGCACGTGTCGTGCCAATTGCTTTTGAAACTGTGTCTCGGAATTCGTAGTGTGTTCGAGTGTTCGTATTTTCGTTGCATTTGTTGAAACATTTATTCTACTACAAATATACGGCGCCCACGTTATTTTAATTGTAGTTGACAGATCTTAGAAAACGTTGCATCTGGGTGCCAGTTCGGTACTGTTGAACTCTATTATCGTACAAAAAACAAGGGAAATCTTAATATCGTCCGCATAAATAAATATTTTCTTATTCTGGACATTTGCATAGACGTAAGAGTTTTGTATACAGGCATTACAGTGACGGTCACTGAATGCATTGAAGCAATGTTAAGATGGATGTTGTGTGTGTAAGTTTAGTGTGTGTATAAGCTTGGATGAAGTAAGGGGGCTCCTCTTTAGCTCATAAATAGAAAGGTCAATTAATATGGGCCAGAGATCCCTGCACCGACCTATAACATCGGCTCGTCATACCTACATTTTAAAAATAGGTGTGAACTCCCGGTTTACCGTTTTACTGGAATTACTTTGCGAACAATTTTGGCAGCTGTTACTGCAAATTACTTCTCACATTCTTGCTGTTTCTTAACACATTGGACACAACACTCAGAATTCAAATATAACCGCACAAAGATGTCAAGGCTGCACACACAGGGGTCAACTTTCTTAACTGGAACAACTATTTATTGAAGCGAACCACGTAAATTAATAACTTTCTTCCGCACACAAATAGAGTAGAACGCTAGAGCCAAGTATTGAAACTAGACCCAGCAACAGATAGTGTAATATTCACAAAAATCGATCGTAGATCGATGCAGAGCGGTAGAAACAGTGATAATGCATCGTATTGACATTTTGTACAGTTTGGCAACGTGCCCGGTCTCGTGAATTGAAGACACAATAAAATCTAAGGAGCACCGAATTAAACAGACAATAAAACAAGGTTGGACGAGATGAGACCAGTTACAATAAGCTGATTTACGCCACTTACAGCTGCAGGAACGTTTCGACTGAACACGTGTCACGAAAAGAAGCAGGAAGGATTAACCGTAGTTTATCAGAAGGTCGTGGTCTTAAAAACAGCTTAATTAAATATAAGAGTTTTCCTTTGATGAACTTTCATTACAAACAATATCGTAACTTTTCGTAATCATTTACCCAGTTAGCAGAAAATTATAACTGCGATGATGGATTTCAAGCATAATAGAAGACGTAATTGCGTTGGTCACAATCACGGTAGTTAATAGTTATTTAAACGTTACTTTTTACAGTTTTATAAATTTATAAAATAAATATGATCGTTAGACCGTTAGTACAAAATTCTATAAAATGATAGCTCCTAAAACGAAGAAACTACGGACTGAATGGTAGAATAATTCTTGTTCTGAGTGGAATATTTTACTAAGGAATCTTACAGAGGAAACTCAACATATTGTACCAAGTACACATTCAAACATACTGGTAAACATTATAAATCAGCGGAAACTACAAACAATACCCGACTATTCTGTGATGCTCACATAAAAACCACATCACTATCATAACATAATCAAGGTCTGCCCGCGTTCGCAGCCCGAATACATACATAAGTTGAATTGTTTATGTAAACACTTACACATCGGCAGATCTTCGACAGTACTTTTTTCAACTTGCGCATATTGAGCATGAACTGTACCCGATCTAACACTGACACATCTCGGCACTCCACGCCGTCACTTGCACAACTCTTCTCGTAGGGCCGCGTCATCGTAGACCAAATACACCGTCATGGTATTAACCATCAATCGTTACATATCGCCTAAAAATAACTTGAGTACCCAAAAGTTTCGTTTGATGCATGCAACGGGTTACATAAATAAATATACCGCGAAAATGTTAGAAAACACGCGTCGCGGGCGCACGGTGTGATGTGAAGCTGTAGTAACGAGCACTAAGTATTTAAAAGGATTTGAACTTCTAATTCCTTATCAGCACAGTTCAATGTCAGAGAGCTACTGGTCACTGTAGCTTAGGAATACTAACGAAATACACACATTGAATTTTAACACAGAAGTCTGTTACGCTGAACAGTAGCGCAGATACTGTTTAATGTACACTCAAAAATTCTGGTGGCCTAAAAACTTATTTTTAATCGTACCCGACTTTTGATAAGCCGTGATTACGGCTACGATTAAATCGACACTGATCTGTAGATCGTGAATATTTATTTCAGATACAATCAGAATTATAGGACGCAGACAATACGGATGATATGTACGCAATAGTCCAGGCGAGTGACTGATTAAATAAAAGCATAGTAGGGCTCTTTCTATCTCCTTATCTTAGGTAAATGTTATAAAAAGGTACTTTGTTTGTGAAAGGTAATCTTAGGACTACTTAGATATTAGCTCGTAATCTTATACAGTGTCTTATAACGAAAATAAGTGTATGACGAAAACGCAGTCTTTTCTTGTTGATGAATTTAAGGTACTGAAGGGATAGGTATATTTTAAAACATTCATGGTCAACTGGAAGAAATGCTTTTTACAGACAGTTTGATGTTACTCTTATTTTCTGAGCATAGCATTTGGGATAAAAAGTAAGTTTGTAAAATATTAAGTTCTGTAGGAGAGGTCCTAATAAGTATTTGATGACAGATCGATGAATGTTTTTGGCTCTTTTATGCGGTACCAGCAAACACGATTCCTATTCGCGACAAATACGAATCCAACAAAGTAAGAAAGTGATAATCGGATCATCCGTTCTCCGATCAGTTAAAAGTGGTGTAATTAATACAACTTTCTTCTATGTACACAAAGAGAAGAAGATTTAATAACTTAATGGATTTTCAATATAACTTTACAACAGATAAAATAGCTTACTCATCAAAATAACATAGGCTATAAATTATAATAATATTACATGGGTAAAAATATAACAATAAATAATTCACTTACCATTTCAATGACAGGCGAATCACCAATGGTGTCATTGTTGATAGCTGTAGTCCTCAAAATGTGGATATTGTGGACTTCATCCTTGCTCGCCAATATGACCTGATCTTTGCAGTTACATCGCTGGGTTTTGGAGTAATTCGTTGAGGTCTTTGTCGGTGAGTTTCCGAGTGAAGCTAACGCTGAGCCGTACGAGTAGCCGGTTCCAGAGTTGTCTTTAGCTCTTTTCATACTGCTTGATAGGTATGACAGTCTACTGAAACAAGAATTTAAATATAAAAATTTACTGTGTAAGTGTTAAAATTATCATGCCAGATTTAAATTATAAAATGTTCATTTAATAATTTATCATAAAGCAGCAAGAAACTTGAAATTAAAGTAAAGTTAATATCAACTGTAAATAAACATTACAGAGGATATTTATTCAAATACTTAAACAAATTAAATAATCTCAAAGCATTATCAAGATAATGAAAAATAACCATAAAATTACATAATAAAAGACACACATGACAAAAGCATGTTATAACCTTAAAACTTACTTGTCATATCCTGGTATTGGTGAACCAATGTGGAAATTGCAGTAAAGATTGTCAGATTCACTTGCCGCCCTCTGCCTTCTGCGACCTTCAATTTGTTTGCATTCCTGATATGACCTATTTTTGGGTTTCTTGAGAATACTTTGTGGTGGTGATTTTGGTAATGGATTGTTGAGTATTGATTTCAAAGGTTGTTTGGCCACTTGAAAATCCATCATTTCGTGGTCAACTTTTTCTAATAATTCTTCTACCTTTGGCAGCCTGTCGTCGACTTTTGTGTTTGATAATGTTGTCACTAACAAAGGTCTGGTGGGGCTTACTCTCTGAAATTTTGATCTCCCTGGGTGATATCTATGGAGTAAACAATAGAAAAGTTAAGAGACTTGTAAAATAACTAGATATTTAAGAAAAAAAAATAAGTCTGTAGAAATATCCATGGCCTAAATGATTTTGATTTGCAAGCAACACATGTTTTGATAACATCTACACATAGGCTATAAAATTCAAGTTCACTGTCACATTGTTATGAAATCATACAAACAACTTGTGCTGAGAACAGAAGTGAATTGTGTAGGTAGGTAGTGAGTTTGGAACCAAAATTTTCGTACCAAAATAACTTCTATCTACTTTTTAATGAATAACAAAGGAAACAAGAGTTAAAAACAGCACTGCCATATGGATAAAAGGTTATGTTTTTGTTTCTACTGACCCATGGAGTCTGTGTTGTTCGTGCGCCATGACGTAGTCTCCGTTGACGGTGGCCGGCAACGAGCACTCGTGCTGGAAGCGCTCGAACGGGGTGTTCAGAGTGAAATGCGACTTGTTCGGCAGCACTCGGCACCGAGGGTAACCATCCGCGGAACGATGCGCCTCACGACTAACATCCTCGTACGGAGACCGATCCACGCCCTCGCTGCGGCACCTTCGCCGCAACACGCGAGCTGGCACACGCCCCGACCCCGCTGACCACTCCAACACCGACCCCAGAGGATCGCACACGTCCAAACCGGCTTCGTAACTTGGACACGCTCGCCTGCTATCCATATCCGACGCGCCTACTCGTGACGCATCTTCGAACGTCCACATCGATCGCGCACTACCAATTTCACTATTGCACTGCTAATTTTACAGGTAAAAACCACTGAAACATGAACTCTAAAGGCGACGACGAGGCCCAAGGCCTAGATCAAGACGACAGATGACAGATCGCTTCACGACAGTCACACAACGTGCCAGCTCTCCCGCCAAAATTGAAAGAAAACTAGGTTCTTTTTATAAATAAATGCAACGAACCTACGTAGAAAACTCCCACGCATTAAAGTAAGTCCACAGGCTAATCTAATAACACCTCGAAGAACTAGAAAAACAGCAAGTAACCGTAATCATCGTAGTAATGGCGATTGCGATTGATGGAAACGTATTCAATAAAACAGATTATTAAGTGTATATTGCTGCTAGTAACAGTAGCCTTCCAACGGAAATTAACTGGAATTTATGCTCTAATAGTAAGTCACTAACAAGTCGTTGCACACACTGTGTAAATTCAGAAAATATAAAACAAAATTCGTCAAACAACAAACTCACTTCCTTCTTGCACTACATTTTATGAAACCAACCATATCAAGTTTAAAGGTCAGTGCTTAATCCGTTATCTCTTTCTATTCACGTATACATTTTGACCAGTGTAAACGAGACGACCTATTAGTACTTTTTTTTTCCGCGTACATCCCAATTTAGTTGAGTTAAAAAAATACTAGCTCATTGAAGTTTTCAATACTTTGTAATAATTAAGTAGTGGCAAAATATGGAACTAGAATATTTGTATAGCCAAAATAAAGAATCGCGTGGATATAGCGCCCTCCCCCAGTTTCCCAAGCCATTCAATCAAACTGTCCACTAGAGACGTAAAAGTATCGATATAATAATATAATCACGATCAGTTGCTTATTAAATTATCACTTACATACCTATTTCTATCATCATCGTGCTGTCTATCTATCTTCCATCATCATCACTTTTGTACAGTATCGATTTTTGTGAGTGGAAACTCAGGTACTCAGTATTGCTTACAGATTAGTAAGAATATGGTGTATGTATGGTATTGCTGCGTGCTTATTAATAGAACAAGTTATCGAAAATAAAAAAAAACTTGTATTAACAGACAGAGGAGACGATGCACTTTAAGATGCTCTTACTTACTTCCGCCTAGTATTTGAAGTCATTTCCGTTTTGATAAAAAATTTGTCGTTCAACTGACTTATTTCCTGCTATTTTAGTCACGGGTTGAGTTGGCTCGAGGTTTCATAATAGAAGTCTCCCATAGAAGTTTCTTCAAAAACGAATCTCTAGAAGAACGAATCTTAAAATGTTTTTTTTAAACTATAATTATGTTATTGATATGTGACGGTCATACGGACCATATCGACACTGGAAATTTCAAATGTCGTAAGGGACATTTTGTCGTAAGTACACTAAACACAGCATAGGAATCAGAAAAAAAATCTCTAGCGATCTGTATAGCAGACTTTGTGGTATCTTTTCAAATAAAGAAGTTATGAGGTGAATTTACTTTGTCGTAACCAAACGAAGTGTAAAAATTTTTGTAGTATGGGTCAAATTTTACACTTAAAGGTATCGTTTGCTTAAACGCAACGTCGTATATCTCTCAACTCTGTAATCATTATGTTGTAAGGGACTATTTTGGTGGTTTATGCTACCTATATGTCCCAGGTGTGTTATTGGGAATTGTGATTATTTCTTGTTTGAAAACCAATCGGTACATAAACATACTCGTTTACAAAGTACATTTAAAAGTCTGAATACTCGTTATTGGGTATAAACATTGTTCTTAGCTTGTAAGAAGATGATACTCATTTTGAAAGTTCCTTTTAGATTATTGTAATTTACAATTGTTATTTAGTTGGAACTGTATTGCTATTGTTATTGGAATTGCCGATGCGTATATCGATCTCTCCGTCAAGAGAGAGATTGCTTGACACGGTCGACCCCAGGTAACAAAACTTGTCGACTACCTCCAAGGTTGCACCTTCCAGCAAGATGGACGGCTGGTAGGTATAACCTTGCGCTAGGATTACGGTCTTCTCTGCATTTATGGACATGGAGAACAGGGCACAAGCGTGGTGAAATTTGTCCAGTAGGACCTGGAGCTCTTGGGGAGTTCTTGCAACAAAGGCTGCATCGTCGGCAAACAGCAAGCTGTCAACAAATAGGTCCTCGCGATTACGGCGAGACTTAAGGAGGGCGACATTAAACAGCTTCCCATCCGCTCGAGTGTGTAGATGGACACCTTGTTGCGCGTCACCGAAGGCAACTTTGAGCAGAAGCGAAAAGAATATGCCGAACAAAGTTGGTGCCAAGACGCAGCCTTGGCGAACTCCTCTACGCATATCAAAAGCGTCGGACGTTTTACCATTGTAGACAACGGTGCCTTTCATGTCTTCGTGAAAGCATTTCACCAACTTCAGCAGCTTTGGGGGACATCCTTTTTTCTCAAGTGCAACATAGAGACCCTCTCTGCTGACCGTGTCGAAGGCCTTATTCAGGTCAACAAATGCGATCACCAAAGGAGTATTCTGCTCACGGCACTTCTCTTGAAGTTGCCGGATGGTAAATATCATATCCGTAGTGGAACGCTGGGAACGGAAGCCACATTGTGCCTCAGGATACACGCGTTCGGAAAGACTTTGCAGTTTAGTCAATATGACCCTTGCAAAAAGCTTACTGACAATGCTAAGAAGGGAAATACCACGGTAAGAGTTACAATCGCCGCGGTCACCTTTCCCTTTGTAAAGAGTCACAATATTTGCATCGCGCATATCCTGTGGGAATAGCTCCCTCTCCCAGCATTTCCCCAGGAAGTTATGCAATACTGGTAATATGCACTTGAGTTTTAGGAGTTCAGTGAGTACACCATCGACCCCTGGACTCTTACCACATTTGAGCTGTAATACGGCCGCACGTAGATCCCACACGGTGGGTAAATCATCGAGCTCAGTCATAATAGGTAGGTTCGGAAGAGATGGGCGTCCTTAGCATTGACCTAAATAACAAGCTAACAAAAAGGAAATTGATAGTTTTATCTATAACTATGGAAATAAAACAATTCTCAATACATAGATATATAAGTTCCTAATATTTTCATACATTTTTAACGCTACTTACTTCAGTGTCCTAGAAAAAAATATGACATTACAACAGAAATAATCGAAAAATTTAATGTTGTGTGATAGTTACGACAGTCGGGTTGAATTTTAGTCTATGGCGTAAGAGATTTTCATAAAAATAGTCAGATTTTTTTGTATGCGTAAGGGACAGATTCTTCAGAAAATTATTGTGTAAGGGACACTATTTCATAAACTATTGAGATATTATATATAATACTATCTCAATGATGTAGGAAAAGTTTTTTGATAGTTATGTGTAAAAGAATCATGTAATTCGGATGAATATTTACTAAGTTACGATTTTTTTTAAATTTGGATTTTGTTTATCGGCTCTCCTGAAAAGTAGGACTTTGTCCCTTACGACATTTGAAATTTCCAGTGCACTTATATAAGTGACGTATAACATGAGCATCTCCGTCTCCGTGCTTCGGAAGGCACGTTAAGCAGTTGGGCCCAGCTAATATCGGTTGATATAAGTCGTTAAGCCTAGTCAGAGGCCCTATGGGCGGCTTGATAAAATCTGACAGCAAGGTTGGTCCCTAACCTTGCAAACACCCCTCCGCCAATCCACACTGAGCCCACATGGTGGAGTATGGCTCATACTACCTCATATTTTAGATAAGGCCTTTGCCTAGCAGTGGGATGCTTACAGGCTTACTTTACTTTTTTGTACTATGCTTACTATAATTCTATCATCATTTAGGAAAATGCCCCATATGGGGTATACACAAAATGACACCAAAATCGAGCCCCTACACCACGAGTTGGGACTCAAACTGCAGTGTTTTACGACATAAGTGTTGGAGTTGTCCCTTCATAAGGGGCATTTTCCTCGATGAAATTATTTGTGGATTTTTCCCTCAAAACTTTATTAAAACTTGCATGGACATACTATACATAAAATCTGTTATTACAACAGTAATTTAATACAATTTAATAATTAAATATTAGGTAAAGTGATGGTTTTTCAATGTGGTTATATGATTTGTCGATAAAATCTTCGATACATCACTTATAAACGCACACATGCTTGTTTACTATCCATTTCTATGGTTATTCCTAAATTTACACCGGCGCCATCTCTGGATGATGATAAACATCTTAACGCACAGATTAGTAAGAGTATGTCATAATAACGTTTAAGAAAACTGCTAAAAAAACCAGTCAAGTGCGAGTCGGACTCGCGCACTGAGGGTTCCGTGCCAACTTTAGCTGAATTAGGGATTCTTACTTTCACTTAGCCAAAATATTTTCTTGACCGCAAATTAGCTTTGTTTTTTATAGTGTTTGTATGAAAGACAAAGTTATATTTGCGGTTGATAAAAATGTGCTTTATCTCAAAAACTACCAGTTCGATTTCGCTCAAACCAATTTTCATTGAAAGTTTTTGCTGAGATCTACATTATGTATTTTTTTGAAAATTTTCTTTATTTAGTTCAAAAGTTAGATGGGGGGGGGGGGGGGGACGCCCATTTTACCACTTTGGAAGCGTCTATATCTCAAACGTTAGACTTTTAGAAAAAATGGTTTTAAGAACCTCAATGTCATTTTGAAAGACCTATCCATAGACATCCCATTCGCATAGGTTTGAGTTAAAAAAAATTTTTAGGTTTTAGTTTCATGAATGTATGGGAATACTTTTTGTATCTTAATCGGAAAGCGGTAAATAAGATACACCTACATCCTAAATTTCAGCTGCTAATAGTTTTAGAATAAAGTGGCTGTGACATACGGACGGACAGACAGACAAGACAGACTTGACGAAACTATAAGGGTTCCGTTTTTGCCATTCGGCTTCGGAACTCTAATTAAAAATACCCCGGCCCTACGTCATATTCTATGTTATAATTTATCAACATCGGTTGAGCCATTTTTGTTTTTTTTTTAAAATATGGCAATTTGCTTTCTTCAAATACCTACCTACTACAATTTGAAAAAGCGCGCATGCCTCCGCGCAGAGGATTCGAATTCGAGTTATATAGGGCAAATTAGTATGTTGTTATTTTTAATATTTTTTTATTTAATCGAGTAAATCTAAAATATCCCTTGACAGTGTTGATGTGTGTATATTGTATGTAAAGATTGACTAAACTTTAAACCCAATGGGCTTAGTTGTGTATGTACTACTGTTTGCATCTCAGGTTTTTTAAACCTACTCTTTTTTCTAGGGCATGAGCTTGCTGCAGGGAATGTAATTTTGTAAACTTACCTACTGTTTAGGCAGGGAACCTATATTAAAGGTTAAGGATCGAATGGTTTCCTGGTGTCTGATCATGTGGGTGTGAAAAGTAAAATTATTAAATAAAACACACTTTAGAGAATCAGTATTCTTTTTTACACATCAGTAACCTAGCCTTACATACGCCTTTATTCTTAAAATATAATACGAATCTGACTCTTTCACTAAGCTATATTAATTCTTTAATAAAAACTTCTATTTCTTGAGAATATTATAGACTGCTTCCCCGATTTATAAAATGAATAATGCTACTATAACAGAAAAGTGCGCCTTCCACTAAAAACTTGGAATTTTTGTCGCTTACATTCTATCCTATTCAATAATAATATTCAAGTATTACACAAGTGTAATAATATCCATTTGCCCTGGCACTGAGGAAAGTTAACTCTTGTGAGTTAAGTTACATTCTTCAATGACATTATGTACTATGCATTACAATTTTAATTAAAAAAAAACTAAGCGTGCAAGTCGCATGGCGTATTTACAATCGGATCGAAAATAATGTACCGAATTTCTAATATGAAACAATTCAAATAAATTCATTATTTTTCTCTAATTATGCCGATAAAATTTGTTATAGCATGATAGATAAGTTACATAAAACATCTTTTTTTTAAATGAACATACTAGAACCATAAACTGTACATACATAAACAGTCCCGCGCAGAAATCTTAGTCTAAAACATTGCAACATTATAAAAAAAGACATCTATTATAGACTATGTATTAAAATTAATGTTTCGAATGTCCGTACGCAGACCGATATACAAAGTAGAAAAAATATACACTGTTACCATCTTTACAACAATAAGGTGACTGTGGTATGCTATTACTGGTAAATGATTACAACGGGCGGAGCGCGCTGCGGCCAGTAACTCAACTTCGGCGAGAAATATATTATTATTGTGATCTTGCGTCGAATTCTTGCGTTGAATACAATGCCAAACGACGGAAGTGTGAAGTCTGGAAACAAAATACATTGTTATTGCGGACTGTAAACACAAAATTTTCGAGCTAAACTCTAAATTATCGAACGCCGATTATAGTTCGTAATTTTCTCAACGTTTTTAGGACGATATGCTATTTACATACTACCCCAATGACAAGAAGATGGCAGATGATACAAGAACATTACATACTTCTTTTTAACATACTGACAGACAAGATCAGTTAATCGCATTTTATTACGCACTTTTTATGCCATGATCACTTATAAGAGGAAAGAAGGGTGCACACAGTGCATTCGGCTGAGTACTCGATATTTTTATACGTAACAAGAATGTAGTCTGAAAGCATTGGTTTGGCACCTAAGCAATAAAATGGCGAATAACTGAATTCAGCTTAGTCAGCGCCAATGAAGTTGAACTAACCTTTTCTGGCAGCATAAGCGCTGAAATTAAGTTAAGTACTGCAATCCGTTTTCTGCTGAACACACCCACTCGCTCCTTTTCTCAGTACGAATGACCAAGGCATTAAAAAGATTGCCACTATCAAGACCCTGGCAGGATGCACCTACTACGGCGTAGTCTATCTATATTTTATAATATTATAAAGCTGAAGAGTTTGTTTGTTTGTTTGTTTGAACGCGGTAATCTCCGAAAATACTGGTTCGAATTGAATAATTCTTTTTGTGTTGGATAGTCCAGTTATTGAGGAAGGCTATAGGCTATATAACATCACGCTACGACCAATAGGAGCAAAGATATAGTGGTAAATGTGTAAAAAACGGGAGAAAGAAGTCACTATTCCACGCGGACGAAGTCGCGGGCAAAAGCTAGTGAGATATATGATAATTAGGGCATACCTTAGCTGGTGAGCAGTGCGATGTTGATCTCCTTGACCATCTTGACGCGGTGCAGCATCTTGGCGAGCGCGGTACGGCTGAGCGGCTGCGTGGAGTACCACACCGGCGAGTCGGGCACGCAGGACCGCTCCGGTTGGAGGTAGAACACGTCGTTGCGCGTGCGCACTGATTCTGGACTGTAGAGAAAGGGCTTGGTTAGAATAGGCGTTCATACTTTGGGCGGCACTTGCTGTTTTAGCGAGCCACAGCCAGAGACAAGAGCTGCTGACGAATGCTCAGGGCTTGAGCCCAGAGACTGACCCGTCAGTTCTTGTCTCACTAATGGCACGGGAGAACGCCGTCAGGTTTTTAGTGGGCAGGCGGGCTCTCAAACCCTGGAGTCCCACATAACCCCCAACTGCCCTCGCGGTCGGTGGGTATGCATAAGAGCATTTTTCTGACGCAAAAAAGGCTGTCATACTATGAAATAAACGCCACTATCGCGACTTAACAATCCCACAGCGCCATCTCTTATACTTCACTGCACTGCACATATAATCATAAAGCGCTTTATGAGGAACATATCGCAAGCTAAGCTAATTAGTTTGGATTAGATCCCATATCTGATGTAGTTTTTCACGTTTGCATGCAAGAACATTTGCACAGTACAATCTGCATTAGAGAAATCACTTAATATGTGCTGTGCTGACTTCAGACTTCAGTGGAATAGCAGAAAAGGACAATTTTAGTTTGGAAGTTATTTCAGAAGGCACTAAAACATCCTTTGCTATTTTAAGTGATTTAGCTTACATACCATTTCGAGATGTAGAATTCATATAATTTTACTGGACATCGAAGTGGATTCTCTTCGTTTTCTTGTTGTTCATATACTTTCTTTTTCCTTGAATTTGCTTCTGCAAAAATTAAAATAAAGTCAATATAAGATAATGTATGTACAAAATTGCGAAAAGAAGTGAATAAGTAGAAAAACATTCCATATCCAATGATGATGATGTTGTGTCGATGGATATTAATTTCTTGGCCTTGTGGTTGATATTTTTGTGTAATAGGCGTGATGTCGATTTTGTTGTTCTACAAGAATAAATAGACTTACAAATAACATACATTAACAAATAGACCACTCTCTTGGACGATTATTTTATATATGATATTTGTGTTTTACACCATATCCACCTATAGTCAGTGCGTTAGCAACTGAGTTGTAAAGACATTAAAAGAATATGCAGCGAGCGCGCCGCTTTATCAGCATGTGCAAGAGAGTTAAACATATTAAAAATGACAACTCAGTTGATAATGCGCCTACTATACTATTTACTGCACTGAGCGAGATGTACTTATGAAATAAAATAGCATACCTAGCGCAGACTGAGGCGGATAGAACCTTAGCAGCACGTTCCTCGAGCCGGGCACTTTAGCCTGCCCCGGCTGATTGGGATTCCGTTTCCAATGCTTCATTATGTGAGAGAAGGATAGCTGCATGTGCTCTTCCACTGTCTGTAAATAATAAGTGTTTCAGTCAGTCTTCTAAATGTATGTAGAAAACACGGTCAATTTTCAACTACATCTGTTGCTCTTTGCAGTATGACAGCGCGAGCGAGCGAGTAGGTTTAAGCCGAAACTACGAATATCGTATAACAACCTTTCGTGTAGTATATATATAGATTTTCATTATCACCCGAAGTACGTCCATTGCTGAACATAGGCCTCCCTAATGGCTTTCCATAGCTACCGTGTTTAATTAATAGTACAACTAGAAATGCGTGTAATGAAAATTAGAGTGATTAGTTACCAATTTGTGACTTACCACCAAGTTAAAATGTTTAGTATTGAAGAACATTAGCGTCGAGAGCAATACGTGTGGCGAGTGCGCGCCTAGCTGCTTGCTTTCCCATAAATGCTCCTCTTCTACTCGCGTCACTATGTACTCTGTAAACCACATAAATATCTATTATTTATCATAATACACATGACAGCACAGAAACCTTAATTCTGACAAGATATCCTGAATGTATCACATTCTATCTATCTGTCAATGTGATCAACAATAAGTTGGATATTTGGTTGCAGTAATTTGATGCATTAGGGTAGGTCTATTAATGTGCCTTAAGACCTGTTTCACCATTGACAAATAAGCACTAACGAATAATTTCAATATAGGACGTCATTTTGAATGAAGTAGTCGGCATATAACGCTAATGGGAACTTATTCAGACATTGTAAAACAGGCCGTTAAAGTGCTAGAAAGTAAAGATACTTACGTGAATCGTTATATAAAACTGAGAACTTCCTTGCAACTTCGTCCAAACAGTCCGTAAACTTTTCGTAATACGGATCCGTAAATATGTTGTCTATCCTACCATTTTCGAAGAGGTATTGCTGTATTCCTGAAACAAGATAAAAGGTTTTCAATTACATGGTTAGTAGAGCATCGTCTCTTTCACTCCCAATTTCATAGATAAAACTATAATTTTATTTTTCAAGTATTTGGAACATCAGGGTTTTCACGAAGGTAAGTAGTGGTTTTTATTCTTTCCAATATTAATCAATTTATGTTTATCGTAGATCTGTAAATGAGAGATGTAGATTAAAGAGATTTAGGGTCGTCTAACAGATATTTCTGGTAATCGCACCCTACGCGTCGTGTTTTCTGTAAATATCATCTCACAAAAAAATACTGCACTTTACTTTTCATGTTACTTCATTGGCCAACCGTCGCAACCAACATGGTCTAGTAACCTTACATAAAATACTACATGGTGCAATTGACTATCCTGATCTTTTGTCGTTGATATCAATAAATACACAATGCCGCACTCGTTCTTACAAACCCTTCACCACTGGTTTTTACACATTGAATTAATCCTATAACCCAATAGTTCGAATGTGTCGCCTGTTTAACCATTTATCTGCTGATGGCACGCATCTCGACATGTTTGATTCTAACTTTATATGTTTTAAGAGACTTTTAATGGATGTGTGCTGGGACTCATATTCTTGAATTTACTTGTATTATTTTTTGTGTACCCTTTTATTCTTTGAATATTATTTAAATGTATTATTAATTCCCACAAATTATATTAATGTTTATGTGGATGCATGAAGTGGAATATAATCTAGTTCGTAAGTTTATGTTATGTAACACCTGTCTTGTTTGATTGTATTCTGTATTGTGTGCCTAATAAAATAAAATACATAAAAAATAAATACTGTTATATTCAGTACATCAACTCACCTAGTACCAAGTAATAAATAGTATCCGGCGCGTACTCGCTGCCGTTCGGCTTGCGGACCTCCTTCACGAACAGACACAGCGAGTAGTTGAGCTCGTCCGCGGTGAGCTGCAGTATCTCGGACTTGAACGGCTTCCGTCTGATCGAGCTCTTCTCTATTTCCGCGTTCTTAGTCATCACCCATTGCTTCCATGCGTTCACGCCGAAAGTGTACTGTTGATGAGAAATTGGATTATTTAACTTAGGTATGTTATTGTAATAAATGATTGGTTGCTTATAGGGAAAAAGTTAGAAAAAGAAAGCAGCAAAAAGTTGTGGGTTGGAGAGTGGTAAACAGTAGTTTCTAAAAAATAATAATACGCTGTTAACTTTTTCTACGAGAATATTTATAAAATAATAAAGGAGCGGGTGCCAGCACGCCCCTGTAAAAATAGTGACTTTCCTATTTGGTTCTCTAAACCACTTATTCATATATTTAAAAACAAAAATAAAGCGTGGATTAGGTGGAAAAAGTCGAACAATATCTCGGACTATGAGACGTTTTCTTTGTATCGTCAAAGATTTAAAACATTGTGTAAGAAGTGTTTAGATACCTACCTTAATAAGATTGAGGATGGGATTCGTGCCGATATTCGTGTATTTTGGTCATATGTTAACAGTCGTAAATCTAAGAGTGGCATACCTACCGAAATTAAATACATAAATTCCGAAACTGATGATCCAGGCGAAGCTTGTGAATTATTCTCCAAATTTTTTGCATCTGTTTATGAACCATCTAATCTAAATTGCCACAGTAACGTAACATCTTTTGAACATCCTAGCGATGATAATACGATATCTGACATACTATTAAGCAACTTGATGTGGCAAAAGGAGCATGTCCTGATGGCATTCCACCTCTTTTCTTAAAAGCAACTGTAGATACTATAAGTGTACCCCTCTTCATACTCTTTAACCTTAGCATCCGTAATGGTTATGTGCCATCTGCCTGGAAAGCTGCTAACATAGTTCCCATACATAAAAGCGGTAGCAAACATGATGTGGAAAACTATCGACCCATCTCTCTGCTGTCGGCGTTATCGAAGGTCTTGGAGAGACTTGTACACAATGCAATTTATTCTAGTCTTCATTTGAAAATCATACAAGAACAGCACGGTTTTGTAAAGAAACGCTCCACAGTGACTAATCTGGTATCATATTCAAATTTTTTGTTTCAGTGTATGGACGTTCGCAAACAGGTTGATTCAGTGTACACAGACTTCTGCAAGGCTTTCGATAAGGTCGATCATACTTTGTTACTGCGTAAAATCGCTTATAACGGAATACGCGGCAACCTCTTTCGTTGGTTTCAATCTTACATAGTAAATAGGACTCAGAAAGTAGTTATCAATGGTTTTGCTTCTTCTACAATTCATGTAACGTCTGGTGTCGCCCAGGGCTCGATTTTAGGACCATTGCTCTTCATTTTATTCATTAATGACATTTCTGATTGCTTTAAGCACAGTAATTTCCTCCTCTATGCCGATGATTTAAAGGTATACCGCACCATTGAATGTAAAGATGATTGTTTTAAGCTTCAACAAGACTTAGACCGCTTGTCACTTTATTGTAATGAAAATAAGTTATTCCTTAGTTTACCGAAGTGCAAATCGATAACCTTTACCAAAAAGCGAAATGTCATAAATAATATATACTACCTAAATGATACACCGTTGGAAAATGTCTCAAGTATTCGCGACTTGGGGATCCTCTTGGACTCCAAGCTACATCTAGATGCACATATAGATAATATTATTAGCAAAGCCTATAAGCTATATGGTTTTGTAGCAAGATCCTGTCCATCTTTTAAACGTCCAAGTACATATTTACATCTTTACAAATCTTTAATAAGATCTCAACTTGAATACGGCGTTGTTGTCTGGAATCCTTTTTACGATAAATATCATAATCAGCTTGAGTCTGTTCAGCGTAAGTTTCTTAAATATGTCAATTTTAAATGCTATCGTTCTAAAATGTCGTACGACAAATCACTTGAAAAATTCTCACTACAATCTTTACAGATTAGAAGGTCGCTCCTAAGCTCAACATTTTTATATAACCTATGTCATAATTCTTTTGACTGCATTCAATTAATAAATAGTATTTATTTTAATATACCAAGTAAATCCATAAGGATTCGTAACAATTACCACCACGATTTATTCTCACTCCCAAATTGCAACACTAATGCTGGGAAGCGAGCACCGCTGTACAGGGTAATGAAGCAATACAATACCGACCTTAACGGTATTGATATTTTTGGTCTTTCATCGACTTTGTACAAAAAGCATGTCACCCTAGTTCTTTCTCTAAAGTAGCTATTGTTGTTCTTTGCTCTTGATTTTCTGTCATTAAAATATATCTTCTTGCTTGGGTAGAATAAGATTACTAACTATCTACTACTCCTACGTTTAATTTAAATAAATTATTGTTTTATATTATTTTATATGTAACTGTCCGTGCGGTTGCGTGCGGTGAATGCTGAGTGTACCTACTGGCACTGGCAATTGTTTTGATTAACACCTAACCTAACGTGCTGCGCTCGGCCCGAATTGGCAAAAGCACCTACCAAGCATTCACGGTACCGCGGGCGCGCTGCAGAGTCGCACTATATTAAGAAATACACTAGATTGTCTTTTCAATCACACAATATGTGGATAAAGTTGTTGGTTGTGCAATAATGTTAAACATCTTTATTAAGATATATTATTAAGA
>OY757272.1:4805081-4834744 GCA_963584085.1 Pyrausta aurata | reverse complement strand
ATGACAGTGAAGTGACTGACGGGACTTTTGGCGGGAAGTTGAAAAGGGCGGTCAAGTTATTTTTCTCTTAAATTTATTTTATTGTAAATTACTATTTAAACTGTAATTTTTTGTAATTTAATAGTATATTTAGTGCTAAATATTGTATAAACATATAATTTGGTAAGTTTTTGCACATATTGTATATAGCAGACAGCAGCACTATGGAGACGGAGCCCGGGCCGGATCCCGACCCTCCTCCAGCCACGACGAATTCTTTATTTGCGTTATTAGAGGCAGATAGCTACATTTCAAATCAACAAGCTGAATATGAGAGTTTTAAGCTCGTAACTGACAGGAGAAATAAATTAAAAAAGAAACAGCACATTGCTACTAATAGACTCAAAAATAAAACAACTCCTCCTAAAATACACATTCCTGACGATTTATTAAAACAAATTTCAAATAAGGCTTCCACAACAACACAATCTACAACTGATTCCACACCCATCCCATCGGTATTTCGCAGCAAATATGCAGAGTCTGACGTTGGTCCCTTCGTTGTGCATGTTAGCTTGAAAGAAAATACTCCCAATGCTGGTTCCACTCTTCATCCTATCAAGTTTGGCAATTTCTTGTTCAAGAACAATCTGAAAAATATTATTGATGATGGCATTAAGCGTATTGGTCGAAATAGACTTTCCGTTACATTCAAAACTCCAAGTGCAGCCAACTTGTTTTTGACAAATGAAACAATCCTACAAGAGTATAATATGTTAATACCAACTTTCAACATTTCCAAAATGGGTATTGTTAAGGGGATACCTACAGAGTGGTCTCATGAGGAGATAGTAGAAAATCTAAGAGTGCCTGATGGCTTTGGGCCCATAATCCGTACTAGACGTTTGAGCAGGAAAATATCCACTTTTGAGGGAGTATCATGGCAACCTACACAAACTGTTGTTCTCACATTTGATGGCCAAGCCTTACCAAGTAGAGTGTACTCTTTTTTCTCATCTTTACCAGTGGAGCTATACATTTTTCCCACTATTCAGTGTTTCAATTGCTGCCGTTTTGGACACACTCGAGTGCAATGCAGAAGTATGCCCAGATGTTTTAAGTGTGCAGACAATCATGTAGGATCTAACTGTCAAGAATCAGAATTTAGGTGCATCAATTGTAACAGTAATCACCAGGCAACCGACCAAAACTGTTCTGAATTTATAAGGCAGAAAAATATTAAGCACTTTATGTCTCATCACTCTGTTTCATATCAAGAGGCAGCAAAAAATTTTCCAATACAAAAAAAACCCTATTCAGTAATTGCGTCAACTCCCACAAAATCTGCTTCTGTTCCTGCTCCTGTACAGGAACAAAAATCTTACAAAAAAACTATCACCATTCTTAAAAAAAACAATCACAATACTATTTCTCCCGGGTATGATAAGAATGCACACAATGCTTTGATTGATCAAATCCCACAACCTCAAAATGGATGTGGGTTTTCTACTGAATCTTCACATAATGATTCTATATCTCCGAATGATTTAAACAACTTATTGTCTTCCCTTATTAACATAATAGTAAACTCAGCTCTACCGTACACCGTTGCCATATCACTAATTAACAACTTATCAGTCTCAATTTACAATATTATTAAACATGGATCGAGTCCTTCAGTGGAATTGTAAAAGTGTATCCTCCAAAAAATCAGAACTAATATCTCTAGTTAACACACATCAACCTTTTGCACTTGCTCTTTCAGAAACCTGGTTAAAGCCAGGTTACCAGTTTAGGTTCCGTGGCTATTCAGTTTTAAGAAATGATAGAGATGACGGGTATGGTGGAGCTGGCCTCCTCATTAAAAAGAACTATAAATTTACTTCTATTATACTTCCAGCCTTCAACCATAAGCACTTCAATGCCGTTGCAGCCAAAATTGGGGAAATATCAATTTTATCAGTTTATATTTCCTGTAAGGACACATCTGTTATCCCATTATTAAGAAACTGTTTATCATGTCTTAGTCCTCCTTTATTGATATTAGGCGACTTGAACGCCCATCATTCGCTTTGGGGTGCCCCTAACAACGACCAGTTAGGAAATGCAATAGCTGACATCATTGATGACTTCAATTTATGTCTTCTCAACGATGGGTCCCCTACTAGGAGGCCTTGCCCTGGACAAAATCTTAGTTATGTAGATGTCTCTCTTTGCACCCCTTCTCTCGTAGCTTGCTTAACATGGTCTTGTTTGTCATACACACACGGCAGTGACCATTACCCCATTGTCGTCACGCTGCCAGATAACCACCGCTCAGTTGCTTCTCTTCCTCCACTGCTTAAGTATAATCTGCATAATTGCGATTGGGCTGCATATAAATCATTGGTAGAGTCTAAAGTAAAATTATTGCCAATAGTTTCTGAAGATAACCTCATTTCTTCATTTGACAGCTTAGTTCACGCCATACAAACGTCAGCTGATGCAGTTTTCAAACTTAAAAATGTTGCCAGCAATAAAATTCCATCTCCGCCGTGGTGGGATCACGATTGCACACTTGCTATTAGAAAAAGAAAAACTGCTGAAAGACAATGTCGGGATTCCCTAGATATGCAAAATTATTTAAATTTCAAAAATGTCGCATCTGCTACTCAGCGTCTCTTAAAAAGGAAAAAAAGAGAAGGTTGGCAGAGATTTTGTTCTTCCTTGAGTCCGGACACTCCACCTACCATTGTTTGGAAAAATATAAGGCGATATAGATGTTCCTTAAGTAACAACAATCCCAGTTCTTTTAATTTTGAGTGGGTTAATGATTTTGTTAATAAACTTGCGCCAGACCATGTCCCCAATAAAGACCAAATACCCACTGCCTCTCAATTACCAAGTGAGTCAAGTTCCGATAATCCTTTAACATCATCTTTTTCATTGAGAGAATTACAATTAGTTCTTAGTCGTGTCTCAGATTCCAGTCCAGGCCAAGACGACGGTATACCCTATTCTTTTATTTTCAATTTAAGCCCTCCTACTCTGACTTATATTTTAGATATTATTAATAAGATTTTCAGTACTGGTGTTATACCCCCTTCATGGAAACTCCATGTTGTTATACCTATTTTGAAACCATCAAAAGACCCTTCATTATCATCATCCTATAGACCGATCGCGATGTCATCAGTGTTTGCAAAAATAACCGAGCATCTGATTAAAAATAGATTAGAATGGTTTTTAGAACGTAATAATATGTTTGCGGAATCGCAGTTTGGTTTCAGAAAGGGAAAAAGCACATCTGATAATCTAAGCATTTTTTCAACAGATATCCTTTTAGCCCTTTCTGAAAACAAATCTATCGCAGCAGCCTTTTTAGACATCCAATCAGCATATGATCAGGTGGACCTTATCATCTTAAAACAAGAGTTAAACAAGCTTGGAATCCCAAACAATATAACTAACTTCATATTTAATCTCTTCAGTGAGCGATCTATTGAATTAAGAGTCCCAGGTGTTAGTATCTCCCGCTATCTATGGAAAGGAGTACCTCAAGGCTCCGTCCTCAGTCCCCTTCTATATGATATATATACAAGAGACCTGGAAAGCTCAATATCAAACAAGTGTTCAATACTTCAATACGCTGATGACGTTTTGGTGTACTCCACCAATGATTCGATTGAAGTGGCTTCCCATGATCTGGAACTATCATTGAATGGTCTTAGTAACTGGTTGAATGACCATAACCTTTCTTTATCAACTTCTAAGAGCACTGTTGTAATATTTTCGAAAAAAAGATCAATTCCAGTTGTGAATGTTTCAGTCAATGGCTCTGCACTTCCCGTCGCTGAAGAAATTGTATTTTTAGGTCAAAAATTTGACAGCAAATGTAATGGGCTAGCACATGTTAATTATATATTAGACAAATGTGAAAAAAATCTTAATATCATGCGAGCTCTTGCAGGTGTCTGGTGGGGAGCACACCCAACTTCACTTAGATTGGTTTATAACGCATTAATAAGGAGTCTTTTAGACTATGGGTCATTTACGATGGGAATAGCAAACAAAGCTGCACTTAAAAAGTTAGACCTTCTTCAGTATAAAAGCATTCGAATTATTCTGGGAGCAATGCGTAGCACTCCAGTGAATGCTTTGCAAGTGGAATGTGCAGACCCTCCACTTAATCTAAGACGGCAATATCTTTCCGATAGGTTCCTGTTTAAAATTAGTCAGTTTAATAACCACCCTTTGTTTGAAAAGCTAAGATTACTTAACGATCTTATAAGCAATGACAATCTCTTCTGGCGTAATAGATCCACTCCGTACTTGATAAATAGTTATAAGAAAATTCTTGAACTAGACTGCCAAATAGAAAAATTTCCATGCCATCCACTATTCTTTTTTGACTTTAAAGTACTGATTTTTGAACCAAATATTTTACTCTCAGTAGGTATTGATAAAGATACACATAATCCTAATCTCAAACTTAAGAAGTTCGTTCAGGAACATGCTCGCAATCATGAAATTTTCTTCACAGATGCATCCAAAGCTATATCAGATGGGCCTTTTGCCCTTAATTCAAGTAATAAAGTCGGAGCAGCATTTTTAAGACAGTCATCTGGTCATTTTAAATTATTTAAATATCCCAGCGTGTCCTCAAATTTTAGTGGCGAAGGTTTGGCTGTCTTGGAATGTATAAATTATATAGCTAATCTTAAATTTTCTCATTCAATAATATTCACAGACTCTTTGAGTTTCTTACAATCTCTCCTCACAAATCCTTTTAACAACAACTCATATAGTCCTCTCTCATTATTGGTAAAAAGTAAATTATTGGAATGCCATGAGAACAATTTGTTAGTAAAATTGGCCTGGATTCCCGGTCACTCGGGTATTCAGGGCAATGAATTGGTTGATGATCTTGCTAAGCTGGCTGCAAGACAAGGAAAAGATAACTTTAACTCTGTTTACTGTCAAGATTTAGCCACTGCGCCTCGTGCCATCCTTATACAAGACTGGAACCAAGATTGGCAGAATTCTAGTCAGTCCAAAGGCAAGTTCTACCATAATTTTCAACCTTCAGTAGCACTACAACCCTGGTTTTCAAAAATCCACTTAGAAAAGCGAGTATCTTCGACTATCTCTCGTTTACGTTTTGGCCATTGTAGTTCTCCCTCTCATTTAGCAAAATTACATATTAATGACTCTTCTATCTGTGAATGTGGTCTGGAGGAAGGAAATATAGAACACATACTTTTTAACTGTCCCCTTTACAGCTCCTTACAACTCCACGACATTTTAGTCAAAAACAAAGCTCCTCTCCCATACAACCTTTCATCTATCCTGTCACTTTCAAATAAAAAATATATTTATTCCCTTATTAAATTTATTAATTATCATAAATTAAAACTCTAACCTTTTATATCTCTTAATTAAATTATATTTATCTTTAAATATTATGTCTGTTTATCTATACCGTCAAACAATCCCATCCCTATCCGCCAACTAAACCCAATCCCACACGAAAACCCCAAAAACATGAAAATGGCAAAAGTCATCCTCGGTCATCATGATGAAGGCTGAAGAAAGGCGTGGGTTGCCAGATCAAAAAGAGAAGAAGAAGAAGAGAACCTGAGCTGTCAAATGTTTGCAAGTATGGCGGGTTTGTGTTTTTTCAAGCTCAAATACGAAATGAGTAGTAATGTGCGCCGCTCGGGCGGCGACATTGACAGCGATTTGTCGAATAATCCCGTGCGCCATTTTGTGAATGCTATGGAATTTTGTGTTAAGTAATCGCCACGAGAGAAATAAAAATTGGTGTTGGTTCAACTTCGCGGTAAGTGCCCTACTCGTCTGCGATGATTTCGGAAAATCCTCGATTCGTGTGTGGTGGTCTCGGTGCGGTTGCATTTATTGATAAGTCGTTGCTATTTTGTTTCTTTTTGCGAACATAAAACTGCACATTTGCCTTGGAAATTGTTATTTAATCGTCTCACGATTGGGTACTTAATTTGATCATTTTCTTCTCAGAGTCGTCAACGATGAACGAGAAGGTTGTCGTGGGTAAATCGGTGCTGAAACGGCATGAAGTGGCGAGGCCAGTGCACATTCAAAGGCTTGAGGCTGCCTTGGACGTCCGTCCGTTTGTAAGTCAGGTGGAAAGGATCTTGAACTCTGAAGATGAAACAGAGAGTGAGGATGATTCTGATGCCCGGTCTACCAGCAATGAAATGTCAAAAGGGGACCGCCTAGTGCACGGAGTTGTAACTACGAGGCAAGGTCAGAACATTGAAACTTTATATTTTCCTGTAAAACTAACCAAACACTTTGATAGCAGTAAGTTACTATGATTGTGCTCCTAGAATGCTTTTGATGTGGTCATATATTGCATGCCTGCAATTGTCATATAGGTTTGATTGGATAAAACATATCAAACACGATATAATGCACAAGCTATGCTAAAGGGTTTTCACTCTTCAGAGTGCTATTACCCAATTGGGCTGCAAAAACAATTAAATGCCTATTATGTCTGGTTTAAACACTTAACTTAAATCTGTAGTGTTAGTGAAGGCACTAACACTACAGATTTAAGTTAAGTGTTTAAACCACAATTAAGGAATTGTGCTTATGGTTTTCATTTTAGAAAGACAAGGTGATCGTCTCAGATTGTACAATTTGGCATCAGTGGGTGAAGAAAGAGAGTGGTTACGGGATGTCTTGTTATCATCCGGTTCAGAGTCAAGTAGTGATGAAGACTCACCAGAAGGGAAAGAGCTCAGGTTACAGAGGATACTGAAAGAAAGACGTCATCAGAACAAATATGCTAGGAAATATTACAAAGACCCTGGGGTAAGTAAGCTCTGAAGTTGGTATGGGAAAGGAAGTCTATTATTTAGAACTGAAATAATATTTGATAGTAACAAGGATTCACAGTGCAAACAAAAAAAGCACTTGAACCAATAGTTAAGTTAAGTTTAGCCTGAAAGCATCCCACTGCTGGGCTTTGCCTCAAGTATGAGGTAAACTTGAACCAATAACAAACTTTTTTTATGTTATTTACCTGTTGTCATTTTTTATTTATGTAAAACCTTTATTGCACAAATCATAGTGTACAAAGGTGGCCTTTATGCTAAAAGCATTCACTGCCAGTCAAACCTTCAGAGAGATGGCCTCATGTAATATACTGTGCCTACCTGCACTGTTACACAATCTAATAATTTCATTTTTCTTTTGTGTTATTTATCTTATAAAAATGTCTGAATCAAAATTATTGTTAGCCTAAATCTAAGGCTCAGTTTAGTTAACAAAAATAAAATAATAAGTAAATAATAAATATTAGCCTGATGGTTGACTCAGAATTTTTCCTTCTAGAATTCCCGCTACATGTACTATGGGGCTGGTTTACTATCAACTGTTGACCGGTACCCAGAGAGGCGGATTAGCCGTGCTGTGCCTCCACCGCCCACGTCCAGAGGGCGCCGAGGTCGACCCTCAGAGCGGGGCTCTACAAGAGGTGTACCAAAGTCTAGGAGAGGCCGCGGTAGAGATAGCAGACCGGGCAATGAACCTGTTGAAATGGTAAATGTGGTTTATAATACAATCATTATAAAGTTTCAGTTTCTTGATTGCTGTTTAGTTATGCAGTTTGGAGGGCTTGAGAAATAAAATAAAACACTTTGTGGTGCCATGAATGAGTTAGATTCAAACTGTTAAAACTATTTAAAAAAAAGATATGCTTATTTGATGTGATGGTAGTAAAACTTATTGGTTTATTTCAGCCTGATGGTGTAGATTGGGAAGAACAGTTGAGAAATATGAAACAAGAAAATGATACAGAGGAATATAATCCACCAGTTGACAAGCCCGGTGTCAGGTAAGTTTCAGATACACGTACTTGTGGCAATATAACTTTTGAATTTTATAATGAATGGTATAGATAGATCTTTCTGAACTTGAATGATATTGAATTTTATTCTCCCCATTGCCATCTTTCTGCATGACCTAGATGTTTGACTGGCAGAGAATGCTTTTAGCATTAAGTCAACCTTTGTATACTAAATTTGTGCTATATGGTCTGTAATCAGTCAGGTATCAAACGAATGCCGAGAGTCGCATAACAATGGAATTTTTATTGTGTCTCGTTTACACATACTTGACGAGTTAAAAGTACATTATTCTTAAGTATAAAATACAAGTTACGACTAAATGAAGGATCTGCAGAACATGAACAAGAGTGATAAAATACAATATTTAAGTTGAAGGATTTTGGCAATTACAGTAAAAAGTTTTTTGGGATATTATGTTAACTTTAGATGTCTAGCCATCATCTCCTTAAATGCATCAATTTTTTAATTGGATTACCTTTAAATTTTTCAGAGGTCGCAAAAAACTATCAACGCTCAAGAGTCCGGAAGCCCTCACAGCGAGACGACGCCGCCATTGGCTGCTCTTGGTGAAGAAAGAGCTGGGCAAAGTGCAGAGAGCGCGGACAGCGACCCATAGAGAAGTGATGCTGCAGAGGAAACGGCTGGCGACGCTTTGCTGCAAGCATTGGAGGCAGGTTGCTATGCAGGTAAGATATTTTTTTCTTAGTTGATTTTTGTTTTTATAGTGTTTTGTCACTATACAAACTTCATTATATAAATTTCACTTGTAAAAAGCAACTGTGACTGTATTGAACCCCGTGTCTTACGCAATCCGGGCATATGCAAAATTCAACAGGCTTGTTAATGTGACGGTGGCCGAATGGTATAGGTATACGCCCGGATTGCGTAAGACACGGGGTTCAATTCCTCGTCTGTCACAGAGTCACAGTTGCTTTTTACAAGTAAAATTTATATATTTTTTTCATTTATTTAGTTTCTTGTTATTTGACGAATATACCATCATTAAGCTACTAAAAGCTTACCCTCCTAAGCGCAAGTCACGCAAACATCATTAAAAGTAATGTTCATTAAATAGTGACTCTAAGCTTAGCTTGTGAATAAACTAAGCAAAGCTTGTGTGTGCTAAAAATTTTTTTTTTAATTTATTAAAAATCATACAGAGAAACTTAATCTAGGTACATTAATACCAGTGTGATTATAAACCAGTATTGGTTTTACCGCACACTGCGAAAATGTGTTTAAAACCTAAAAATAATTTAAAAAAAACATTGATTACTCCAAATGCTAAAAACAACCAAATGTGATGTTCTGAATTTTTAAAAATCTTTCTTTCTTTATAGGTAGAATTAAATATCCAAATAGGACTAACTAGTATGAAAGAAGCCATTACAAATATTGTTCTTCATCTTCTTAATAATCAATTTTTGCTTTATATAACAGTCACAGAAGAACATGAAAGAAACCGTATGGCGATGCAAGCGTCTCAGCAGAGAGATGCAAGCGTACTGGCGAAGATACGACCGAGCTGAGAGAGAAACGCGTAGGCGGATGGAGAAAGAGGCTGAGGAACAGAGAAAGGTAAAATTTATTTATTTATTATCCAACTAAACTAATTATCTAGTACTTATCTTACTGAACTATTTTTATTGTAAAAATCTATTAAATACTTTCAAGCCAAGTACTATAGAGGTCAGTGCCACCTAAACACCTTAAGAGCCAAAATTTGCTTGCACCTCTTTGTAAATTGTAAATTGTAGTCTTTTGTTCGAAGCAACTCCCGTTGTGTCGTGTGTGCAAGCGATTTAGTAGAAAAGTTATGTATTGATTGATCCTTCGATCAAAGATCAAAGGCGCCGCGTAGGACGTCCACCCGCAAGATGGACAGACAACCCATGCAGACCACTTGCAATCCATTTGCAAACCATAGAAAATCATAGAGGCTTATGTACTGTGGAGGTATCTGCTGCAATCGACAACTAAAATCGCTTGCAGCTTGCAACACAAAAAAAAGATGACGCGTGGTACAAGCGATTTTTGCTTGTAAGGTAGGCGACAGTGACCTCGATAGTACAGCATTAGACGTTCTGCGGCTGATAATGATTTACCAAGTACGGTGGATTAGTGAACCTATTTGTATTATAATAGGGTTTATATTAACAACTCGTCTCTTCACAGATGGACGTAGAACTAATGGAAGCGAAACGCCAGCGTCGCAAACTCAACTTCCTCATCACTCAAACGGAGTTGTACGCGCATTTCATGCAACGCAAGTTGAATTCGGGCGAGGAGGGCGACAGTGGCGCCGCGCGGATACTGCGGCATTTGGACGAAGATAGAGACCCGCGGCTGGCGAACATAGATCACTATGACAGGTATTTATCGAACAACAAACAATAACTGCCTCGCACTTTTTGAGTTATGGACATTTAAAAATAATAATTTTGACACCCTACATTGGTTTTTTGAGTACTGCGGCCACAAATATTATTGTTTTTCAGATATTTTATTGCATTGTAAGCCAGAACAGCGCTTCTGTGTTCAGTTTAAAATTTAAAGATAACTAACTCCTTTTTAATCCATGACACTTTTAAGTCCAACCAATGTAGGGGCCATGAGCGGGACAGATGGATAAATACAGACAAGTTTTCTTAGGATCTACTACTACTTTTACTTTTAGATTTTACTAGTGCCAATGGCACCTGCCTCTATACTATAAATAAACTTACCCCCTTATTCATAATAACTCAAACGGTCTTTTAAACCTATTTTAGCGAATACACTGTTATGTCTCGTTCTTTCTTGGCGCTGTCATCATTTGACAGAAAGTGTCAAAACAGTGTTAACAGCTAAAATATGTTATGAATAAGGGGATTAGAATATTTACTTCGAGCCTTTTTAATGTTTTTTTTTATTTTTGCCACTTTTAAAAGAATTCTGTTTATTGTTCTAGCGAGGCAATGAAAGCCCGTGCATCCCGCAACGCGCGCGAAGCGTTCCGAGCGGAGCGAGCGCGAACACAACAGTTCGACGCAGCAGCGGGCGCTGATGCGGAACCGGAACGAAGGTCCGGAGACCACGACCAGCCCACCATCTTCCAGGGGACGCTGAAGGGGTACCAGCTGAAGGGCATGAACTGGCTGGCTAACCTTTATGATCAAGGTAAGTACCACTTAACGTTTACAAAACACTAAACGAGTACAATTTCGAAATGGATTACCTGAGATGTTTTTTTATTTTGTTATTATTTGATCTACAACATAGGTTTGGTAATCAAAATACCTTGACTAAACATTACTTTAAATATATTTTTAAGCTGGTTACAACAACACAAATAATTCCTAGATTCTGCATTGCTAGATAGTAAAAAAAAAAATGTCCGTCCGTATGTCACAGCCACTTTCTCAAACTATTAGCATCACACAGCTGAAACTTGTTAAGTAGATGTATCTTGTGCACCGCTTTCCGATTCATGTACTATAAGTAAAAAAAAGAAATTTAAGGGGGGGCGCTCCCATACCTAAAATTTTTTTTTTACCTAAACCTATGTGTCTATAGATAGGTCTTTTAAAATGACATTGAGGTTCCTAAAACCATTTTTTTTACTCAAAATCTAACGTTAGAGATATAGACCCTTCCAAAGTGGTAAAATGGGCGTCCCCCCCCATCTAACTTTTGAACTAAGGTAGTGAAAATTTTGCAAAAAATATATGATGTAGATCTTATCATAAACTTTCAACGAAAATTGGTATGACCGAAATCGAACTAGTAGTTTTTGAGATATAACACATTTTTATCAACCGCAAATATAACTTTGTCTTTCATGCAAACACTATGAAAAACAAAGTTATGTTTGCGGTCAACAAAATATTGTGGTATTTTGGCTAAGTGGAAGTAAGAATCCCTAATTCAGTTAAAGTTGGCACGGAACCCTCAGTGCGCGAGTCCGACTCTTACTTGGCCGGTTTTTCAATTCAAAATATTTAATACATATGATTGGCTTAATCAACACCAGCCCAGTCTACTGACCAATTTCTACAGCTGATAGCAGTTTACCATAATAATCAAGCTAGCGCCTACTTTTCGTTCAATTCGTTGTCTATTTTTATTCAATCTAAGTAATCTAACTAATCTGTTGCAGGGCATCAGCGGTATCCTAGCAGACGAGATGGGTCTCGGCAAGACGGTGCAATGTATAGCGTTCCTTTGCCACGTGGCCGAACGTCTTGGTGTATGGGGTCCCTTTCTAGTAGTATCACCTGCTTCAACACTGCACAACTGGCAGCAAGAGATGGAGCGGTTTGTGCCCGACTTTAAAGTGGTGAGTGTCGAGTGAAATTGTGAGAAGACATCAAAAAATGCTGAGAAACTGCGAACTAAACTAAGTGTGCGTTCCACTAGACGCTTGCAACGCGCTCACGGTCACGAGTTTTCTGTTCCAATGAGCAGATTTATTATAGGTATATCATCAAGAGAGAACCATCTCTCTTCATTATCTCTATCTAGCTTTGTAAATGAATATAGCAGAGAACTTCACCTACGTAAACAAGTAACACATTATTGTACAATCTCAAACATGAACTTTAAAATGTCAAAAAGATATCTAGTATTTTAAAATATTGTTTCTAATCGCAAACGCCATTTAATAATAGATATAAAATGCTATGAATACCTAAAATAAAACTCCTGAACGTTGCGATCGGTATGGCAAAAGGAACGCTCGCAACAATTCACCTCTAGAATAAGTCTTCGTGAGCATAACGTTTAGTCATTTTGTAAAATTAGTCTAGTCTGTTGCTAAATTTAGAGAACTATTACATCAAATACACACTATAGGTAAACCGCTTTATTGAGACTTCGCCTGCGGGGCGACGGGGGGCGAGGGAGGCGATAGCGGGTCATGCGAGCGGCGCGGGCGGCGCGGATACCCCCGCCCGCGCCGCTCTCTAACCGCCCTCTCGCCTCCCCCCGCACCCCGCCGCCCGCAGGCGAGGTCTCAATGAAGCGGTTTACCTATAAAAAGTCATGTACTATACGCCTTATCTCTTTCCTAGGTACCTTACTGGGGCAGTCCGAGCGAACGCAAGATCCTTCGTCAGTTCTGGGAACGCAAAGACCTGCACACACGCCAAGCCGCGTTCCACGTGGTCGTCACATCATACCAGATAGTCGTGTCAGACTTGAAGTATCTGAACAGAGTGTCCTGGCAGTACATGATACTGGATGAGGCTCAAGCGATCAAAAGTTCGGCCAGTATGAGATGGAAACTGCTGCTTGGGTTTAGCTGTAGGAATAGATTGCTGTTGTCGGGTATGTGTTACGTTTTAAATAAGAGATATTATTTCTGTAGAGCTACAGCCTGCTGCTATAATGTTATTATTTTTTTATCTTCCTTTGATTTTGATACCATATTTTGAAATGAATAAGATAAGATATATTTATGCTCTATACAGAGTTAAAAATATTCGATTTTTTTTTTATAAAAAATAATATGACCTAAAAATTTTACCAATAAGACCTTTTATAAAATATTGGCCAGTATTTTATGAGCATGTATTTCGCGTGTCAAAAATATCGTCAACGAAGATAGTTTTGTATAATGGTAGCCTCATGATTAGGTTTAAGATACCTACAGTCACACACTATCACATCTTTTAAACACATGTATTTACTCAAATCATTATACCGCAGGTACACCAATCCAAAACAGCATGGCGGAGCTGTGGGCCCTCCTCCACTTCATAATGCCAACGCTATTCGATTCGCATGAAGAATTCAATGAGTGGTTCTCAAAAGACATCGAGAGCCACGCTGAGAATAAAAGCACTATTGACGAGAGTAAGAATATTTTTTTCTCTTTTTACAGCGCTAAATCTTACCTAGTCGCTCATACTAGCATGACCTGCAGGCCTAAGATGCACGCCGTGGTAAAAATTTATCGAGGCATTCCAGCGCGTTTGTTTGTCAAAAATCGACATACCCACAGTTGTTAACATGGCTGCCATGAAAGTCATGTCGTACTGTCAAAATTCGAAATATGTCAAAATTATCATTGAACCCTAACATGCCACACATTAATACATTTTCACCACTGAAGACTGAAACTTTTGTACAAGTAGCGCTTCTATATTTTTCTATTCGCTAAGTTTTATTTATTTACACCGAAAGAAGCGCAAAAAACTTGATATTTACATAGAAATTTTACATTATTTACTTATTTTGGACTTTCCCATACAAAATCGTATCGAAATTTTTCTAAGTCTTTTTCAGTAATCAGTTTTTCAAAATTTTTTGTTTCTAAATTATAGTATCCGTTATTCGTAGCACGCCTACGTTGTTTTCAGCGCGCGCGAGCCAATAGTTTTTCAGTTAGAATTTTTCAAAACTTATTTTCATACAAGAATTTCGGTTTTTCAGGGCTACTGAAAATTTTTACTAGGACCACCTGTAGTGTTTTGTAGTGCGTATTGTGCGCCTAGCGGAGACCTATCCGCTGACACCCCTTTTGCGCCCCTAGCACAAACCGAAGGGCAAAAATTCATTGTATTTGAATCATTATTTTATATTAATCGCGGTATTTTATTTTATTTATATTGACAATTCTGATCTCTATTGAGTCATTTTATTCAATTTTTAATAACAATTGTATTTTATTTATAGTATTTGGGTTAGGATTTTCAATTTCATTTTATTTTTACTCTGACATACTCTTTTGAGTCATTTAAATTTAATAATTATAGACAATCTTACTTTCTGACTCCGCAATGTTTGGCATACATACACCTGTAAAAAAGACGGCCGGCGGCCAGCGAAGGGTGGGCACCACCAGCCCGCATGCTGCCGAACAGAGGGCAGGCCCTTCGGATGTGCCAGCAACGACGGTAGAGGACTCGATGGTCCGACGGCTCACCGGCGAATGGGAGGCAGGGAAGGTGGACGGACCATCCAAATCCCCAAACTCACCAAAACAGGTGGCCCCTGCCGCCCGGCCGGCTAAGGCTAAGGCCCTGTCACAGCCGACGGCCACCCGCAGGGTGTCAACAGAGGCACTTAATGTCTCCCCGCGGGTCGAGCCAAAATATATCAACAGGACCAGCGAGGCCAAAGCTATGTTAACAAAGGCCAAGCTGCACCTCAAAAACTCGAAGAATATAAAAACCGACATAAAGGTAGAAGTCACGCATGCACTCGACAGACTCTACCAGTTGGTAAAAGAAGCGGAGTCGGAAAGAAAAGAAGTAGGGAAAGTAACTGAAAAGGTTACCGAATTAACAGCACCGATAAGAGTAAGCCGAGTGGATGTGGAGATGGATGAGGAGAGTATTATAGGAAAGGAGCTCATGGAGAAGATGATACAGCACAGCAAACAATTGGAAGAGAATAGAAAGGAGATGGAGGAATTGAAAGAAGTGTTAAAAAAGAATCAGGAGAGTATAAGCAGAGAAACGTACGCGAGTGTGGCCGCGGCGTCTCCGAGGAAACAATCTTCAGAGCATGCCGCGGTGCACTCGGTCGTCATACAATCCACCGACGAGACTCAGACCAGTGACCAAGTCCTGGACAAAGTGAGGGGGGTAGTGAGAGCCAGTGAAGAAGGATTTCAGATCCATAGGATCCGCAAAGCTAGGGACAGCAAAATCATTCTAGGATGTAGAACGAAGGCCGAAGTGGATAGGGTTTAAGAGAAAATCAGGAAGGACGGAAAAAATCTTAAGGTAGAGGAGATTGTAAACAAGGACCCTATGGTCATCCTCCGAGACGTCCTCGCCTATAATAAGGACGAGGACGTGTTGCACGGCCTTCGAGCCCAAAATAAGGCCCTCTTTGAAGGTGTGAGCGGAGAGGATCGAATGGAGGTGAAGTTCCGAAAGAGGACACGGAACCCGCTCACATCACACGTGGTACTCAAAGTCTCCCTGTGCTGTGGTCGAGATTGACCGGGGCGGGAGTTGTCCATATTGACCTGCAGAGGGTCCGGGTGCTCGATCAGTCGCCCCTGATCCAGTGCTCCCGGTGTCTGGGCTACGGCCACGGCAAGCGGTTCTGCCGCGAAACCGTGGACGTGTGCAGTCACTGTGGGGGCCCACACCTGGGAGCGGAGTGCGCTGAGCGAGCCTCGGGAAAACTGCCGACCTGCACAAACTGCCAGAGCGCCAAGATGGACCGGGCCGACCATAACGCCTTCAGTAGCGATTGCCCGGTCCGAAGGAGGTGGGAAACCCTGGCACGATCGGCAGTGCAATACTGCTAAGGTGGTCACCGGTGCGACAAACGTCCAAACAGCAGAAAGCACAAGCCAAGTAAAGCAGTATCGCGTAGTTCAGGCCAATCTCCAGAGGAGTAGGGCCGCCACGGACGAGCTCATCATCGAGGCAGCGAGGAGGAAGATTGCCATCGCGTTGGTCCAGGAGCCCTACATTGGAGCGACAGGCGACCTGAAAAACTACCCAGGCGCGCGAATCCTCCAGTGTAGCAAGAGCACGGACCAACCGACTAAGGCGGCGATTATCCTCTTCGATGACACGATCGATATCACCCAGTGTCCCACGCTCACCACTAGGAATATGGTTGCTGCAAAGCTGAGAACCGAAGCGTGGGAGATAGGGGTGATATCGGTCTACCTCGAAGGCGACAAGCCCATCGAGCCGGACGTGGAGCGGATGAAGGAGGTGGTCGCTGGACTTGGCCTGAAAAACGTCATACTGGGAGGGGACGTAAATGCGTGGAACATCTGGTGGGGAAGTAGAGAGACGAACGAAAGGGGAGAGGAAGTCCAGGGTATGGTGGACGAACTAGGGTTCCACATACTTAACCGTGGCTCTGAGCCCACATTCGACACAATAAGAGGAGGGAAAAGATATTCTAGCTGTGTAGATATTACGGTATGCTCCTCGGACATTCTTGGACGGATCGAAGGATGGAGAGTAGACGATAGCGTCACCTGTTCGGACCACAGGGCAATCTTATTTGAAATTAAAATTAAAAATTCTATTGGAACCGATATAAAAAGAACCACTAGGAAATATAATACAAAAAAGGCAAACTGGATTCAATTTCGTGAGAAATTGACACAGCTATGCGAAATAGAAAATATTAATAAGACAGAAATTGATAAGATAAATACTAAAGAAAAATTAGATGAAGAAATAAACAAATACTCAAAAATTATAGAAAATAGCTGTATAGATAATATTCCGGAATTAAAAACTAAGAAACAAGTAGGATTGCCCTGGTGGAACGACAGGCTCGCGGAAATGAAGAAGGAAGTCTTAAGGAAGAAGAGAAGAATAAGATGTGCATCATTGGTCCGCCGAGAATGGGTCGTGGAGCAATATACCACGGCTAAAACTGAGTACCTGAAAGAGGTCGTGATAGCTCAGACCGCTAGCTGGAAAGCTTTTTGTGGTAGACAGGATCGAGAGTCAATGTGGGACAGCATTTACAGGGTTATTGGGCGCACAACAGATAGACGAGAAGACCTGCCCCTTGTCCAAAACGGCAAAGAGTTGAACGAAAGGGAGTCAGCTGAACTTTTGGCGGGGACCTTCTACCCGGAAGATAATCAGGAGGACGACAACGCGGACCATAAGGCGGTGAGAGAAGTAGCCAGAAATGTGAATAAGGAGAAACATGGTGAGTCATGTGACCCTCCCTTCACGGCGGAGGAGCTAAAATGGTCCGCGTCTAGTTTCAACCCGAAGAAGGCCCCAGGCCTGGACGGCTTCACGGCTGATATTTGTTGTGCGGCAATAGCCCTGAACCCCGATCTCGTCCTGTCTATCATGAACAAGTGCCTTGAGCTCTCCCACTTTCCCACCAGGTGGAAAGAGGCCGTAGTGGTGATCCTGCGGAAGCCCGGAAAGACGGATTACACCCTTCCCAAGTCTTACAGGCCGATTGGGCTTTTGCCTGTACTTGGGAAGATCCTCGAAAAGCTGCTCATCAGGCGAATCAGATGGCACATCCTGCCCAAAATGTCCACTAGGCAATATGGCTTTACGCCCCAACGCAGCACCGAGGACTCCCTCTATGCCATGATACAACACATTCGGCGTAAATTAGAAGCCAAAAAGTTGACCGTTGTAGTATCACTAGACATAGAGGGAGCCTTCGATAGCGCATGGTGGCCCGCTATTAAATGCCGACTCGCCGAATCAGGTTGTCCATCAAACCTGCGGCGAATAGTGGACAGCTATCTCGAGGACAGGTGTGTTCGTCTGAGGTACGCCGGAACGGAGTGCCGCAGGGTCACTACAAAGGGGTGCGTGCAGGGATCGATAGGGGGTCCAACATTCTGGAATCTCCTGCTGGACCCACTGCTCCAGGAAATCGAAGGAGAGGACGTACGATGTCAGGCGTTCGCAGATGATGTGGTGCTCATCATTTCAGGCGACAATGGACAGAAGGTGCAGGAGAGGGCGAATGCGGTCCTTGATCGTGTCCAGCGCTGGGGCGTCAAAAATAAGCTGAAGTTTGCACCTCACAAAACAAGCGCGATGGTTGTAACGAGGAAGCTAAAATTTGACGCACCAAGGTTGGCCATGGGCGGGGTCCGCATCGACCTGTCGAGAGAGATGAAGGTGCTGGGCTTGACAATTGACGATGGGCTGATCTTCAACACGCATGTTGCGAATGTGTGTAGGAAGGCTCTCGGTCTGTATCGTCAGTTGTCAAGGGCAGCGAAGGTGCAGTGGGGGTTGTCGCCTGAGGTGATAAGGACCATCTATGTGGCGGTAGTAGAGCCGGTCATTATGTATGCCGCGAGTGCATGGGCACCGGCGGCCAAAAAACTTGGGGTACGGAAGCAGCTCGACACTGTTCAGCGGGGTTTTGTGCAGAAACTGGTCAAGGCGTACCGGACGGTCTCCCTAAACTCGGCCCTACTACTCGCTGGGTTGCTCCCCCTGGATCTGAGGATCCAGGAGGCTGCCGCTCTTTACGAGGTAAAGAGAGGCCATTCCCAGCGGGTGGTAGGGGACCGGGAGGTTGAGGTTCCGGTACCAGTTGTCAGCACGCCACATCCCGCTGAGCAGTGTGGATACGCTTTCGGAAGCGTGGTAGACGGTGCAGAAGTTGCTAACGGGGACAATTCCGTCTGTAATATATTTACAGACGGAAGCAAAATCGACGGGAAAGTTGGAGCCGCGCTGTCCCTGTGGAGGAGCAGCGTGGAAGAGCTCTCCAAAAAGTTCAAACTTGAGTCTTTCTGCACCGTTTACCAGGCTGAGTTATTGGCCCTAAAAATGGCTACAGATCTAGCTCTCAAACACAAAGCCACAACATATAATGTCTACTGCGACTCCAGGTCGGCTCTTGAGTCTGTCGCCAGTGGCACTTCCCTCCACCCCATCGCGTTCGAAATTACTAAAAATTTAAATTCCATCAAAAATTTTGGCAAAATAATGAACCTATTTTGGATTAAGGCACACGCGGGGTTGGAGGGGAACGAAAGAGCTGACGTTCTGGCCAAAGAGGCCGCAGTAGGAATTAAACGCCGGCCCGACTATGATGTGTGTCCTGTTTCATTCGTCAAGCGCCAGATCCGCCTGGATACGATTGACGAATGGAACAGGAGATACCAAAGCGCTGACACTGGCGCCGTAACACGGATGTTCTTTCCGGACGCCAAAGCGGCGTATGGTCTGGTCAGGAAGATAGAAATCAACTCGCTTTTGACGCAGGTGTTCACAGGGCATGGCGGACTATCTGAGTACTTGAATCGCTTCAAGTGCAAGGATAGTCCGGCATGCGTCTGTGACCCGGAAGAAAAAGAGACAGTGGAGCACATCTTGCTTCACTGTCCAAGATTTTTACAAGATAGGTTAGGATTAGAAATTGAAATAGATTTAAAGTTAAGTAAAGAAATTATGCCTGATTTGATAAGTGGAAAAACAACAAGAAATAAATTTTTGGAATATGCGTTGAAAATTATAAAAATAGTAATAAGAAATAATAAAATTTAGGCCTAAGAAGATCCGGTCACCAGCGAGTATGGTCAGCATACTCGACTGGTGAGGATACAAAATTACATATATTAAGTAAATATTCAAAAACGATTAAAAATTTTAAAATATTGTAAAAAAGTCTCCGCTTTTTCCACGGCGGAGGATGGGAGGAGGGAGGATAAAAAAAAAAAAAAAAATGCTACACATATTTTTATCGAATTTTGACATTTCGCCGTGTAACATTATCGTCCACCATTAGCGACGACGACAAATAAAAAACAACATATTTAGAGCAAAAATATATGACTGAGTCGTGCCATATTTTATCCTAGGGTCTCAAAAAACAATGAAGTGTAAAAATATTGAAAAGAAATCCCCGTGGATCATTTTTTATTCCTAACATATTTATTAATTAGTATTCATTATCTTTGGGCAATATTAGATTTACTCTGACTAATCTGTGGGCAATATCGAGTCAATCTGTCATTGTGTCAAGTTGATCATTTTGAGCCAAATCTGACATAAAATTGAGTGAATGGTTAGAAATTGACATAACTCGTTATCGTTGTGGATAAATTTGTCCAATGTGGTTGGCATGTTAGGGTATATGATAAAATAGCATAGATCGACTAATTTTGTCATGTCGATCGAAAGAAATTGTGTGTCATGCATGTTAGGCCTACTGGTGAGTTAAAAGTAATTTAAAAGAAAACCACGTTTAACTTCTAACTCCACTCTCTTTTTGTATTTGTATTGTAAACTACTGTAAAAACATAAAACATGGGTACCTAACTCTTATTTCGTTTTTCAGAACACTTATCAAGGCTACACATGATACTAAAACCGTTCATGTTGCGGCGTATAAAGAAGGACGTGGAAAATGAGCTCTCGGACAAAATAGAGATAATGGTCCACTGCCCCTTGACTATCAGACAAAAGCTCTTGTACATAGGTAAGAATTCTTTAAAATGAAATAAAATGAAATCGTTTATTTGCTAAAAACATGGTAATATGCAGATGGTGTTAAAAACATTAGAAATATAGCACTCACGTTTCACCTTTCTATATGGCATGCAAATGTAAATATTTGGATCTCTCCCTTTGGATTTTATTTATGTCAATTTCGTAATTATATATTATTGATTATTTATTGATTAACTTTATACAAGTTCTTATTTGTTAAGCCATTTTACAAACTTTCTTTTAAAACAAACAATTGGTAGTTGTTTAATGTCATTCGGATGTCATTGTAAATCTTGACACACATTGATTATGATAATGCTGCAGCTTTGGCAAACAATTGTAGACTAGTTTATAGATATATCAGTAGTTTTACATAGAAAATGTGGTAAGATTGCAAATTAATGTGTCCTACTAACTTCATTTCAGCGTTAAAAAAGAAGATAAAGATAGAGGAATTATTACATTACTCAGTTGGTGCTGAAACTGGTCACAATGTAGATAAAAACTTCACATCGAATCTTATGAACTTGGTCATGCAATTCCGAAAGGTAAAGTACTCGTAATTTTTATTTATACTTGTTTTGACTACCGTATAAACAAACACAGTTCATAAAGCTATATATTTTGTGTCATTTATCCTTTGATTGAGGTGATGGCACTATAGTCGGGCAAGTGAAAGCTGAACCTCGTGTTCTTTGAAACAGCAAAATTGAACTCAAATATCATTGTGACAGACGACAGTGGCAATCAAACTGTTGTTTGTTGAGCATTGACTGATCTTGATACTTGATTTCGGATAACTTTGAACTAACTATTTTAAGTAATTAATACAGTTAACTGCAAAATCGTGACACACTATTAGTGTAACTTAAAAACTAATGAAATGACTCTGTATATGAAATCGAAAACAAAAAGTCTTAAATAATGTTAAATATAAACAATATCAAAAATAAGAAAGCAGGAAAAGTATCAAACTTGGTTATTATAATTTGGACGGTGATGACATATTCAGGTTTTTTTTAATTTGCCGCATTTTGCCAGGTTCAGCTTTCACTTGCCAGACTATATCTATATCAAGAACAAATGATTGATATTTTTAACTCGTCAAGTATGTGTAAACGAGACACAATAAAAATTCCATTGTTATGCGACTCTCGGCATTCGTTTGATACCTGACTGATTAAATGGATTAGTATTTTACAGTTTTGTAACAAATATCTTGTACAATTCAGGTATGCAATCACCCCGAACTCTTCGAACGACGCGACGTAAAGTCCCCCTTCGCGATGCAAGTCGACGACTACCACATACCAAAGCTGATCGCCGAAGACGGGATCCTCATACGTTCCATTCCATCCAAGCGCCATTTGTTATACAACATATTATCCGTGTTGATACCGGAACACGTGCATCGGAACGCAAATGACTGTGAGTTGGAGGAGAGTCAAGATGGGAATGTTAAATGCTTCGCGTATACGAGGTTTATGGATCTGTCGCCGATGGAGATTTATAGGGTGATGCTGTGCGGCTGGTTGTATGCGTAAGTTTATGTTTTCAATGTAAATTAAAAAAATGGTTTATTTTTGTTTTTATAGTGTTTTGTCACCTTACAAACTTAATAATATAAATTGCACTTGTAAAAAGACAACTGTGAACCTGTGACAGACGAGGAATTGAACCCCGTGTCTTACGCAATCCGGGCGTATGCCTATACCACTCGGCCACCGTCACATTAACAAGCCTGTTGAATTTTGCAAGTGCTTTTTAACGCGTAGGCTGCGTGACATCATCAATGTTGTGTCACAGGTTCACAGTTGTCTTTTTACAAGTGCAATTTATATAAAAAAAATGATTATGCAAACTTCTAAAGTCTATTTTCTTTTCCTAGTCGAATATCAGTAAACAATATCTCTTCCATAGAGTGAGCAAGATATACAAAGAGCTATCGTATTTTTTTTCAAAATTTTCTTTTTACCCGGCTGCCAGAAAGGTTTATGATTTTGCGCGTATCTTGTTCTTTCAAACATTTAATACTTCAACTTTTTTTTCTATTTTTTTTCCTAAGAAAATGCCTTGTGCATAGGTAGGTATCTGTTTTCTTGGGGATTTTTCCGTACAAAAATCCTGACTCTAGCATGTTGTCTTTTCAGTATGCAACACATAGAATACTGCATACAAAAGTATGAGCGTATACGCCACAGACAAAACTGGTGGGACCGTTCGAAGCCATCCGAATCTATCAAAATAGAGGAAGAGATAGAGACAGACGATATGCCCAATTACTACGATGAAGTGAGATGCAAAGACAGCCTGTTGATATGTCCCGATGGTGACGTGCTAGGGAAGAGGAAAGAAGATGGGTTGCTATGGAGAGAACTGCTGTTTACTGATCCGTTATGGGTGCCAGGTAAGTGCCCTATTTCTTGCTGAAAAGCATATCTTTATGACATCTTTCTTTCAAATGTTAAAGAGTGTAAGCGATAGGTTAAGTCCTTTTATCTTTGCTTGTCGACTGATTTAAACAATCATTTAATAAAATTAAAAATAATTTCAGTGAATAAAATAATTAACAATTTGATTTTCAAAGATCTCAGTATTCACCGATTTGTTACCAATGTAGGTTGTAAGGTTTGTGATTATCTTATATTAAAATCAATTATTTCGGTAAAAAGGAATGTCGAGATTCTTTACCATATTCGACAAGCAAATAAAAATTTACTTTCGTTCTTGATGATCATATCTGCATTGCTTGTATACGTTATTAACTGTATATATTATAGTTTTATTAAATAAATGAATATTTTATAGGAGGTCCATTCTACGCACACACAGACCACACGATACACTACATGGCGGAGACTATAGAACACAGAGCTATGCGCTTGCGCAACAATGCTGATAAGGAGGGACAGGTAATTATTGAATAGATTTATTTTATGCATATTGTCAAAATTTCTTTGCTATAACAATAGGTTTCATTTGAGTGACAAATATCTGTCTATATTTTGTGATCATTTCATTTATTTATTTCAATAGTGGGCTTTTTAATACAGCGCTAGCGTTGACGACATAATCGTCAACTGTTCCACGAATTCAAATTTTGTTTGCAAATGGTCTTGAATTAACCCAATTGTGTCAGGTGAAGCCTTTTTAAGTAGCTTTTGCAAGTTGACTTTATTATATGCGATTTATAGCATTTAGTTTTTATAGTGAGAAAACACTATATTATGGTTAGGAAATAAAAATATTTTATCAACACGATAAACGGTATCGAACCTTGCATTTTAGGCCTACAGGTATGTTATTCGTGACTAATCTAAAAAATATCTTCCATTCATCCAGCCGGAGATGCTGAGCGAGATAAAGACGGAAGAAGGCGGCGTGATATCAGTCCACCCGCCGACTGAGCATCCCTTCCCACATGTAGAGCGGCCGCCGCGGCTTTACAAGGATGTACCCACGCCACTACCCGCTTTTCTGCACACTGCGCAACAGAAGGTAAAATAATATAAGATAACTAGCGGACCCAGCGAACTTTGTTTCGCCCCGGCCCCGTCCCGCCCTAGCCCCGGCCCCATCGAACGGGATAAAAAGTATCCTATGTCCTTCTCCTGGTACTAAGCTACCTCCCCACCGTTTCGCCCCGGACCCGTCCCACCCCAGCCCCGGCCCCGTCTAAGGGGTATGAAAAATAGATGTTGGCCGATTCTCGGACCTACTCATTATGCTCACAAAATTTCATGAGAATCGGCCAAGCCGTTTCGGAGGAGTATGGCAACGAAAACTGTGACACGAGAATTTTATATAAGAATAATAATACAGGATGTAAATACCTAGTACGAGCATTTGGCTAGGCCGAGGTGGTTGTTGTCAATCAAGTTTGGAATACAGGAAAATATAAAAAATAATACATAATTTAAGTTTTTTACTGAATTCTAAACTACTCTTAACCACCTTCTTGAATGTGGCTCGTTCTTTTTTTATACCCTGTATAATGTATAAATGTGGGATGACAATAGAATCTTTAATAGACCCTATTACTGCATTGGGTGTAGTAGTAGTTTCCATAGCTGAAAAGAAGCAAAAATTTTCACTTGATTAGTATATATTATAAGTTGGAGGGGCGATGTGTTTCTGGAAGCCTAGAGATTGTTCAGTCTTTGATACTTTAAAAATGTACATATCCTAATTTATAATTTCACACATAACAATTCCCTCCCCAGGTATTAGCGAACACCCGAGCACCGTTCGCAGTGTCCCGAAGCTTCGCATACCACGTGACGCGGCACCAGCACGCGGAATGTAGAGAGGGCTGCGATATTGTGGACAGACTAGTTGAGACGTCACGTCCGCCTGGCGGATGGGCTTCTTTGCAGGTGCCAGGTGAGATAAGAGTATGCCAATAATACAGGGTGACTTTGAAAACATTGGCAATATTTTAAACTTCGAACCTACTCATGATTAATAGTCCCTTCCACAGTTTAAAATGAAAATTAATCCTTTAAATACAGTTAAATACATACACTGTAATTTTAATGTGTCTATATCCATCAGCAGATTAATCAATAAGAAACAGCAAAATACTGAAAAAAAACTTAACAATTATTAAAACTTTGCTTTCATCTCTACCCCGTTGTGCTTTCACTCATAGTGCTGGCCTCTAATAGCGACTATGATATCGCTATCTCGCATTTTAAAAACCTACATCATTGTATTTTTAACAGCATACATAGCAACATGTCTGCTAATAGTCCCGAATGTTTTCAGATAAAAACCAGTTGGTGAGCGATGCTGGCAAACTGACAGTACTTGACTCACTGTTGAAAAGACTGAAGGAACGAGGGCATAGAGTGCTTATTTATAGTCAAATGACCAAGATGATAGACTTGCTAGAGGTATGCATTTGTCTATGACTCTTTTCATGTAGTGTTTTACACGTGTTTTGTGTAGTGGATAGCGCTCCTGACTATTACGCCGACCGTCGCGGGTTCGCAAGGGGCAAATGTTTGTGTGATGAGCACGAACATTTGTACCTAAGTCATGGATGTTTGTATGTATTTAAGTATTTATGAGAGACGCCCCCGTTATAATCGTTGTCTGGAATTCGTAACACAAGCAAGAACATTCCTTACTTCGAAACCACGACAGTTGGTGTGTTGTCTGGCGCATATTTATTTATTATAACATAAAAACAATTTTTTGGTCGTTCACAACAACTATTGGCATTTTGTATAAGAAATAAAATAATTTCAGGAGTACATGTGGCACAGGAAGCACAAATACATGCGGTTGGACGGCTCCAGCAAGATCTCAGCGCGTCGGGACATGGTCGCCGACTTTCAGGTAAGACTTCACGTACTATCCTAACTGCCTCGGTGGCGCGGCGGTTGGAGGGTCGCATTTTAAAGCAACGGCTGCGCCAGAGGTCCTGGGTTCGATTCCCGGGTCGGACCAAAAACATGTACCTGAGTTTTTCTGTTTAGAAATTCTCAGCGAAGCTCTGAGTTTAGATGTTGGCGGTGTTTCACTCCCGTGCCTCGGAAAGCACGTTGCGCCGTTGGTCCTGCGCCTGATCTCACTCCGGTCGTGTCAGATTGCTGTCCCATCCATCGGGCTGTGAGAGTGAAAGGAATAGATAGTGCACCTGTGTTTGCGCACACACTTGTGCACTATAATATGTCCCGCGCAGTCGGTTAGTCGTTGTGACTGGCCACCGTAGTCGAAATCGGCTAGGGGGACTATTGCTAAGTGTTAAAGTTTAATTTCATTTGAAAAGATGAGATATCTAACTCTAAAGCTAAAATGATATTCTTAAACATATCTTGTTTCGAAGTGGTAAAGTTTAGTTTCCTTTTGCAGGCAAGAGCAGATATCTTTGTGTTTCTGCTGTCAACGCGGGCTGGTGGGCTGGGTATCAATCTCACTGCCGCAGATACTGTAAGTTACGTTTCACACTATTTCTACAAATATTTTAAACTATAGTACGTAGTTGTTGAGCTAATTAAAAGAGTCGAACGAAACCACATGGAATAGCGAAGGTAGAAAATGACAATATTTGCATCGACTTTATTAGGACTGATGTCGCCAATGTCTTCCTTTGTTACCTATAGTCCACACAGGTGACTTACGAGTTACGTTAATATGTAGGTTAAAAGTCATACAAAAAAAGTCATAAAGTTTTTTTTTGCAAAAAGACCCACATTAACACGTCCCAATATAAACCTCACCACAGCTTCGGCACAATTGTGGGCTAGTGCTGAGATGAAGCTGCGCAATAAACTCAGTCACTATTGTCAATGCTACTTTATCTTGTAACCGATTGGGTATCGCAAAAAAAATCGACACATTGTACCAACCCAATGGTTGTCCGTCATCATAGCATAGTATCCAATGATCGCTCATTATATTGTAACTGAAAAGTTTCATAGACATAATATCATACTATCTTTTACCCAGGTGATATTCTACGACTCGGACTGGAACCCGACCGTGGACCAGCAAGCCATGGACCGCGCCCATAGACTAGGGCAGACGAAGCAAGTGACGGTGTACCGGCTCATCTGCAAGGGCACCATAGAGGAGCGCATCATGCAGCGCGCCAGAGAGAAGAGCGAGGTCAGATTATCTATGGTTCACTGATTTTTGTAATAAAGTACCACGCATTTCAAAATACCGTCAACGAAGTTTACTTCAGAATTTATAAATGAAACTAATCTATTGAATAATAAAGTAAAAATCGTCTTTCAATTCAATGGTGACAAATGAAGATTTCTTGCCTTTGTATCGTTTTTGTAATCTATATACTATAATATTATAAAGCTGAAGAGTTTGTTTGTTTGTTTGAACGCGCTAATCTCCGAAACTACTGGTTCGAATTGAATAATTCTTTTTGTGTTGGATAGTCCAGTCTGTATCGAGAAAGGCTATAGGCTATATTACATCACGCTACGACTAATAGGAGCAAAGATATAGCGGTAAATGTGTAAAAAACGGGAGAAAGAAGTCACTATTCCACGCGGACGAAGTCGCGGGCAAAAGCTAGTGGCGGTATAAAGTTGGTATGCATAGTTTTCTACGAGTCGAAGTGACTCGTGTCTTCTTTTAGGCATGTTTATTGTTGTCATACGAGGGCATGTATGATTCACTAGGCTGTTTACGGAGTTACATAAATACAACTTTAGTCTTATCCCATAAGTATTTCAATATTATTGTATTAATATAATTTATATACTTTCATTACAGATCCAAAGAATGGTCATAAGCGGTGGCAACTTCAAGCCAGACACGTTGAAACCAAAGGAAGTTGTATCACTGCTTCTTGATGATGAAGAAATTGAACTAAAATGTAAGTCGAACTTGTTATAAATACATATCCTCATTCTATTCTAAAATTCTGTATGTATAGCAATGGTGTTTTTGTGCATTTAGCCGACTTCGTTTACCATAATATTTCTTACAGATCGACAAAAATCAGAAGAAAAAAAGATAATGGAAGAGAGGGAACGGAAACGAAAATTGGGAATTCTACCAGCGGTAAGTAGTTTTTGATTCTAAATTAAAAAAAGCAGAATCGGCCCATGCGAACTTAGTTTGATTCCGAATGAAACATCGCACTTTTGTTTAAGCGAAGCCGGCCTAAATCTAGCTTTTACATCAAATATTCAGACAGTCTATCTGTGTTCATGTAAAGTTATTGAAAACTAGTGTAAGAAACTAAATATTATAAATTAAACTTGTAAAAAAAAAGTGTATAGGTAGACCGCTTCATTGGAACCTCTGGAAGGCGGAGTCTCAATGCAGCGGTTTTAATTACCTATATATATTGAATAGAACTACTCCACGCCAACACATTGGTGGCAAGCCTCTTGAATTTTGCAAGATTCAGGAGAATATTGCGAGATTCCTCTCTTAACAACTTTCATTTTTTCTTTTTACAAGTGAAGTTTATAATATTAAGTTTGTTTAGGTGCAAAAAACTATAAAAACTAAAATAAAATTACAAATTGATTAGTAACTAATATAAAATTAGTAGTATTTAGAGTTTATAAAGTCTATTTTCCCTCAGCAACCAGCACCTCCGGAGCCGAAGAGACCGCGCGACTCCACGTCAGAACCCGGCAGCCCGCTGCTGGACGATGACGGAGACCAGCTGGTGGTCGACGCGCCGCCGATGAGTGAGTACTGTTTTACACGATCACGTTTATGTGGCTCATGAAAATAGTTTAAGGGCCTGTTGACAAATTAGCACTAAATAAAAAAAATATTCATATATGAAACAAAATTATGTATGAAGTATTAGACAGTAGCCCAAGCACGGCGAGTTTAAAAATATTGCCGTTCGTGCTAAAACGGATGCGGACACCTTCAGAAGTCGTTTGTAAGACCTCTTGGACTACAACTAAAAATATATCGCGAACAGTGTGGGTCCTAGAACGCACCCCTGTGACCTGTTACCCCACAGGTGACGGGGAAAAAATCGGATTGTTCAGCGACGCAGTACTGCATGTCGTCGTGCAGGAGTCTTAGAAGTCTCACAAATTTCTCTGTACACCCAATTTTTAAGAAGTACAAGCCAGAGGGCTTTACGAGGTCAACAAAACAGAGATATAGAGGACGACCTTGCTCTCTGCTCTTCTCCTGTAATCGTCTCTCCGAAAATATAGCCTCACACGTACCTCGTTCTGGCCGGAAGCCAAACTGGGTTTCGGGAAGAAGTTTTTCGGAAAGCGTCATAAGGCGATTCGGCAAGACTCGAGCAAAGACTTTTCCAGGGTCTTAAAACAGTGAAATACCACGGTATGAATCACAATACGATACGATTACGATTCGGACCGGTCGCCCTTGTTCTTATAGAGTACTCGATATCGTAGATAACAATTGATTTCTTTTGTGTTTCTTTTGGTCTGAT
>OY757272.1:4716505-4804881 GCA_963584085.1 Pyrausta aurata | reverse complement strand
GGAAAAACATTAAAATTACAATAGTGGTTGTAGATGTAATGGTCAGGTATTATGTAGTACAGCGAGAAAGGAAAACTCAAGTTTTTGCACAAAAAGACAGTTAATTTACAGTTCTCCAAACATCTAACATGATTAGAAAGAATAACGACACGAATACATGAAAACAGTACGAAAAAGCAGACAATACGAAATAATTAAAATCCTTGTAAAAAATATCGATCGAATTTTCCCCACAGATAATAATTGTCAAAATTTAAAAAAAGTAGGCATAGAGTTCAAAAAGAAAAAATGACACTGACAATGTAAAAAAAAAGTGTCATCTTGGTATTATGGCGGGAAGCCGAATATTTTAATCACAGATTACGAAATTATATTTTAATTAAAGATTGAATCGATTGAATATTTTTAAATCAACGATCATAATAAACATGTTTTTCAATGTATAGCAAAGCAAAAATTATTTTTATTTTTATAATATGATGTGGCTCAATTATCTTTGACCCAAGCTTTGACTGCATGCCTTGACTCTATTCATGCCAATTAAAACTAAATTACTTTCCACCCTAGGGATGGATAAGCTATTTTCCACCCGGCTATCTACACAGGAAAGTGCTATTTTCCGAACAGGAGAGATGAAAAAATAATTTGTAATAGTATAGCTCGTTTAACCGTGTATATTTAATTTCAGACTCCACACTACACTAGCGGCCGCGGCGGCGTGCGAGCAACCCACCTTCGTAGTGCAATTCGTAATAGTTATCGCAATATTACCTTACGCCAGTCCCTGTACAAAGAAACTCGTTTATTTGCAAGTATTACTCACAAAGTTTGAGAAACTTTGCTTTATTTAAGTTGCCAGATTCTGAAATCTATAAAGAAGTTTTATAACAATGAAATAAATACCATTTTAAGTTGTAATTACTGTTATTTGTTATTTTGTTTATTCAATTAATCATTGTTTTACCGATGAATTTGCGGAATAAGACTTTAAGCATGTGGAATGAATGTGTAAAAATCAAAATTGTAAAGTATCGAAGTATTTGTATCATAAAACTTAGGAAAATAATATACAAAACATAACTGCCATGCCGAAAGAAAAAAATAGGACTAAACTACGATTTGCCACAAAAGTTGATTAATTGATTTATGTGTCACAACATAACCTTATCAATGTTTGTGAATTGTGTCAAATCTGGGTTTGGCTCTATGATATTAAATTATTTTAATACTTGAAGAATAAATCTTGCTCTCTGAATAAAATCGATTAATATCTGATGTTTAGTACTAACTTTTGCGAGACGGACTTTAGAACTTTGAAATAAACAAATTATTAAAATCAATAATTTTATTATTTTACAACCCAAAGAGGATAGAACCACTACGTTTTAAGAGTTGGCACCTCCCTTTTACCCGTTGTTAGGGTTATGAACGTACTTATTACCAACCTAACAACAAATACAGTGCTACCAACTTAAACAATAAACGTCAAAATAATAGTGCTGCACCAACCTGAAACCTAAACATGCTATCGATATCGATAAAAATACTGCTTAGGATTTACTTATAATATTTACAACCTTTTTGCGAGAAAATAAAAATAATTTTGACAAATAAGAAAAGTAAGATATGTTATTTGACGCAGCTTAAATACATAAAACATGCAGTATTTTTTACTAATTGATTGAAAGCTGTCTAGAAAATTGACATCATAACTAAACCACTAAACACTGCATAAGTTCAGGGGTCAGAAACAGTTGGTTTCTAAGTAAACACATTCTGACACCTGTTCGCATCTTTCAGTACACATTGTACAAATACAGATAGCTACCGTAAATGGAATGTGGGAATGACAAAGTATTGTTTAGAGGAAGCGTGCGGGTCACGGATCAGGTTGCTATCACAAATACTGATCGGTGCAGTAGCTTCGGTTGGTAAGCGTTAGAAAAAGACGCAGTAAGTTTTTGAATTGTTTTGGTAGTTTTACTTGGTTTGTGTTTAATATTGTAGTCTTTGAATTAGCATTTTTTTGGTTATATCAGTTTCAGAGCAATGTGGTTGAACAGAGTTCTTGACTCTGTTTTATACGGCGCGCCTTAGTCGAAATTCGGTAAGTGTTTATTTATTAATACTTCAGACAATTTAATTAACTTGAGCTTTATGGGAAGCTCAAGAGTAGGTTCGGTATATTATGTGTTCTACATTGCATATGATGAGAATGCATATGATTTGAAGTAAGCCATCCATGAAAAAAAAAACTTTGCTCGAAACACAATCGGTGATTAGAAGAGTAAATAAGATTATTGCAATTACTATAGACAACAAAATCTGGTAATTGAAGTCACTTACAGTGTTGTTCCAAAAAAAGTAGCCCTACTGTATTCTAATCTCTTATGCGCAGTATCGATAACTATTCCGTGTTCGCCTCGCGACTTGTTAAAAAGTAATTTATTCCCGCTCCTTGACGGCGACCGTTACAACTTAATGTGTTGTTTACGTGTTTCGTAACCCTTTTGTTAAATTAAATTTGTCCTCGTATTTTTGAAGCTTAAAGTAGTCACATCCGATACTTATATCAGATGCATTTGAAGTCGCAAAACGACATGCGATTTGGTTTTGCCTTGACATAAAAATCTAAGTCGATTGTCGAAGTTTTCATGACTCATACATGACCTTCGCATATTAAACCACATTTTGAATTGACAAAAAAAGCATTATTTTTAAAACGTATCAACATACGGGATTTGATACAACGATACACTTATTTAAAAAGTAAACATTGTGTTTTCGTCCCGACTTTTAAATATCGTGTGTTGATTAGCTTAGAACGAAATGCAACGAAACGAAAGTTTACATTATATACAGATTGACTTAGAAAAAATTGGTAATATTTTAAACTAAGAACACAGTTATAAAGCCGAATTTTTTAATCGTAAGAAGAGCTTTACATTTGGAACACTTGTTTGGCGATGAATCATTGATTTTGGATTATTGGGAAGATGACGGTTGTAAATAAAATATCATCCATACGAAACCAATGCAGTTCCACAGATAATATAATACTAGTGCAGTTCCATGTATACATAGTTTATCCAAGCCCTCTCTTTAGTCTAGGTATGCTTTTTTTAATCATACTTGCACTTCACACATATGTTTAGTCTCAAAATTGATTCGGAAGGATGATGCTTTTTAGGGTTCCGTAGCCGAATGGCAAAAAACGGAACCCTTATAGTTTCGTCAAGTCTGTCTGTCTGTCTGTCTGTCTGTCTGTCTGTCTGTCTGTCTGTCTGTCCGTCCGTATGTCACAGCCACTTTATTCTGAAACTATAAGCATCACATAGCTGAAACTTGGTAGGTAGGTGTATTTTGTTTACCGCTTTCCGATTCAGGTACAAAAAGTAAGAAAAAATAATATTTAAGGGGGGGCTCCCATACATGAAACTAAAACCTAAAATTTTTTTTTTACTCAAACCTATGCGTGTGGGGTGTCTATAGATAGGGCTTTTAAAATGATGCTGAGGTTTCTAAAACCATTTTTTCTAAAAGTGTAAGGTTTGAGATATAGACGCTTCCAAAGTGGTAAAATGGGCGTCCCCCCCCATCTAACTTTTGAACTAAGAAAGTGAAAATTTTGAAAAAAATATATGATGTAAATCTCAACAAAAACTTGCAACGAAAATTGGTTTGAAGGAGATCGTACCAGTAGATTTTGAGATATTGCACATTTTTATCAACCGCAAATATAACTTTGTCTTTCATACAAACACTATGAAAAACAAAGTTATTTTTGCTGTCGCAATATATTGTGATGTTTTCTTTAAGTGAAAGTAAGTGGACCCTGAATTTAGTTAAGGGTGGCACGGAACCCTCAGTGCGCGGGTCCGACACGCACTTAACCGGTTTTCCAAGTTTAACAAAGACTTATTAACACAAGACTTAATTCTATGCCCAAGGGACCCCAACTGTTATCAAGTGACATGTCTCCGTCACAATTGAGCCGTCACGGAGGTCCCGGCTCCGCTAAACATTCTAATTAGTCACGCCTGTCTGTCGCTCGCCGATGTTTTGTACCGTATAATCCGTGTTAGGTAAAATAACTGTGTCTGGATGCCATCTTTGTTTACGTGAAAAGTGGGCAGGGGCACAGATATCTACTATGTGTAGTTTTTCGTAGCACGAAATCTTTCATGTTTTTTTGCCTTTATCAATATTAACTGCCACTGTACTACATGCAAGGTGATACCTTATCTTAGTAGAGTAGAAGTAGTTTATTTTTGTTTTTATAGTGTTTTGTCACCATACAAACTTAATAATATAAATTGCACTTGTAAAAAGACAACTGTGAACCTGTGACAGACGAGGAATTGAACCCCGTGTCTTACGCAATCCGGGCGTATGCCTATACCACTCGGCCACCGTCACATTAACAGGCCTGTTGAATTTTGCAAGCGCTTCTTAACGCGTAGGCTGCGTGACATCATCAATGTTGTGAGATTGCTCTCACAATATCTAAAGGAAAATATTTTTACAAATATTTTAACAATCAGTTAAGATGATGAAAGCCAATTTATAGTTTATTTTTGTTTTTATAGTGTTTTGTCACCATACAAACTTAATAATATAAATTGCACTTGTAAAAAGACAACTGTGAACCTGTGACAGACGAGGAATTGAACCCTTCTTCTTGCTCACCTATTCCGCACACTTCGTAAGCATGAGTCCCCATTTGACCCCCACCCCAATCATGCATGCGTCGGAGCGAAGCAGGCGACAATAGCCTGCAACCTATAATCGGCAGCCGATAATGACCACCGACGGACCAAGCATGGATGCTACGTGGTTTGCAGATGGTATCCGTAGCGTTTTCCTAGAACTTTACGTGTTAGAGCTCTTTGGTTGAATCATGATGGTGAGAAATTTTGATTAACACTAGAATTATGTACGTACCTACCCATAATAATATGTTTTTAATTTTACGAACTTAACCATCTCTAAATCTGCCTCAGACTTAGACAGACCTCAGACTTATGGCAGGCACGTTAGGTTTTATTACCGGAATGCCCAGTCGGTTCGTTATATCTATTTACTTACACCACTTACCTGAATATTATGTGCCTGAACACTACTCATCTGAACGTTCGCTGAACATCCATTAATCTGAATGTCCACTTCCTTGGGAAGTGAATAGGTATTTTTGTACATTTGTAATGCGTAACTAAATCATGACCTACCTACATAAATAACTTTATCTAGCCAACATACATGCACTTTCAAGCAGAATAAATCAGTTTCTGACTAACATACTTGCAGCTCGGGCGCCAGGCGCTAATGGGGTCAACTCATTGGACACTGACCCGGGCTTTCAGTTCACTGAAACGGTTCAGCCTCCGATCACAACCTATATTACTTACTATGTCGCTACTTTTATGTGATATGTAATAATAACTACCTCCATCGTGATAGGCTACTTGTACATAAAATACATGGAGATTCGATTAGATTAGCAAAATTGACCAAATTATTTGTTGACTGAATTACTCTTCCAGCGCACCCTTTATTTTACTCCTTTTAGGCTATGCCTCCTCCATAGTTATCAATTTTCGTCCCTCCCGTGCCACTTTCATCCAGTTCCGTCCTGCGTGGCGCTGGATATCGTCCACCCAACCAAGTTGTCTACTTGAGTTACTCTTACGGTCTCTCTATTTACTATTTCGAATAAACAACAGAAAAGTGATAACCCTGTTTGTGGCAAAGGGTAGTCTTGGGGTAGTCCTATCACATTGAATGTGAATTATAGATTAGGTATCTTCTATAGACAAGTATAAAATAGACCCACTTCCTTTCGTTCAGTCATCATTAACTTGTTCTATCCATATATCTCTTGGATAGCGATGTTTTGAGAACCAGTAACGAGGATTTCGATTTCATAAACTTTCACCTGCCATGTAGGTCCTTCATAAATATGTCCTAGCTTGGATCGGCAGAAACAATAACCGTCAATATCTACAATTAGAGGAGGAAACGTTCGTGTTATCAGGTTGGTAGTGGCGCCCCCGCGCGCGCGGCTCGCATATTAAATAGTGAACTATGTGTATGCGCATTGCGTGGACCAAGTTAGAAGAGGGTAGTGAAAAAACAAAAGAGATTATTAATTCATCTATAGTGCCTACCGTCCATTACAAACCTTGGGTTTAAGCCCATTATCCATCAAATTCTTCAATTGTAGTTTGTTAGTGTAGTGTTGTGTATCTACTTTGTTTTTAGTTAAAACATGGTTGTAATTGCATCTAGCTTAGTTATTAAGGGACTCCACTTCTTCGTCACAGTAAGTATATCTGTATTATACGAACGTCGCCATTCAGGGCTCAACAAGGACAGTAATATCAACTGTTTCTAAATCTTTATCCGTACTCGCTGGAGTACGTCTCTTGGGCACCGTTACTTTGACTGGCAAATTGTTCCACGTCCGTCTAAGTTTGTGGAAAGATACAGTTCTCATGGTGAATCACGAGTCATGAGAAAGCGAACGTTCCCGAACGAAACCGTGGGTAGACAGTTACAGTGCATCTTAACAGGTAACCACCTATTTATATGGTCCTATTGATTGTTTTAACATTAAACGATACGTTTTACGAACTAGAATCGGTCGAATATTGGTTTTAAGGCTGTAAAACGTGCGTAAATAAGAGTTTTAGCTTCTTTTGTAAGCTATTTTAGTACTCGTAATTGTAACATTAACGTGAACATCCTAGTTAACCTAGTTTTTTCACAAAAGCATAAGATTAAAACGTGTTTGGTGGAGAAGGAAGTACATAATAGATGGTATAATATGATAAGTTCTTATATGGTACTTTCGTTTTTATCTAGCTTAACGTACATATAAACTTTCGTGCTAGCTATGAAATTAAATTCTTTTTTCGATTCACGCGTATTGAAGGTGAACATATGATCGAACTAGCCGCTAAAGTATCTGTATTTATTCTGTCCCAAAAGTAGTCAGTATCAATTTCGATATCTAACTCCGAATGATCACATATTCCACAAAAACTCTTGCCTCCAAAAATACTCCCAACACTTCCTAAATCAAACGATGTGATTTTCTGCCTCTGCCCCCGGCTTCATAGATCACTCGGTGACAGCTACAAATATCAGCCATTGCGTTTTTACGCGCATTCATCACAAACCGCCCTCGATGACATGACGCTTCCGCGTACGCGCATATTTAGCGAAGTAAAGCGCATTCTTACGAAATGTCCTATAGGTGATTAGTACGATATTTTAAGGGTGGCTTAGTATTTGAACGGTATTTCTGCTAGTTAGCGTCGAAGATGTTATTTATGTAAGATGGTTTAATAAAATTAGTGGTGTTGAGCAGATGTTGGGAACCCGAAGCATATATATATATGCATGCATATAGAAACCATGCCTTGAGAAAGTGCTATCTCTTGCGAGGCTGCCTAAATAGCTCTTTCTGAATGCCTGTAACAAAAAATCAATGAAGTTGCTCTTCACTGTGCTATGTTCTCTTTAAATGTCACAAAAGAGCAGGTAGCTACATTCTTCACAAGCATACAAAAGGTAAGAAACATTATTTTAAATCAGATCCGACATTTTACCGGATTCATCAATCGTTTTTTAAATCTTTTTCGGAAATAGCACATTACACCCTTAAATTGGCGTCCAATTTCCACAGATCCCTACAGTCTTCTACAGCCCATCGCATTGCTAAGGAATTATAAGTTTAGAAAAGGTCTTATAAGAGTGGTGGTTAAAAGTAGCACGGGAGGTAGGGGCGCGTAATTGCAGGGCAGGATGACGGATGTCTTTACAAGCTGAAGAGCTGTCAGTAAGGATTACACCGCCTTGGTTCCCAAAGTTTGAAGACACTTACGGCCTTACTGCAAAAAATAGACTAGATTTGGACTACATACTAAATGTAAAGCCGCTAAAGTCATCTAGTACATCCTAGACCTTATTTACACCTGAAACCGGGTGCGATCGAGTTCAAATATCTGCTTAGCCCAGAACAAAAAAAAAGTGAAATGCGTCACCTATAGCTATACCTATATCATGTGAGGTCATGTGACTTGTCTGATATTCATTTGAAACTAGACGTTTTCGATTTAAACAGTAGTCTAAACTGATTTATTTGTTAACTTTAGTTACTATACATCACATAGGTACCTTTAAGTACTTAACAGTATACGTATTAAGTATTAACAAGCTCAAGTCAGTCAATGGTCGAGAGTGGAAATTCACTGTTATTGAAAGTTCGGATGGTTTTAAACTTTCAAACGATGATACGATTAGAGTATTTTATAGTTTGAGAGCTACCAAAATTAATGCGATAACATATAGTTCACGCGAAAGATAAGTGTATCCGCCACCCCACCCTAATGATTTTTTATATTTTTTACTCCCCAAATTAAAACGTTACCGATCGACGCGGCAAAAAACGCCGGATCCAATGACACCCCACGTGCCGTGAAAAAAAAAACTCAAAAATATCCCGCCAAAACGTGTGTTTCATTACGTGACGATTTTGTTATGACTGAAATTATTTATGGTTTCATTTTTTGTCTGTGGTTTGTGTAAAAATAGACCGGTATCGGTAACAACGTATTGTATTACGTTAGAATTTGTAAACATGATAGGTACGATAAAATATCAATCAAAATTTTTTTTCTAAAGTTTATCATAGTTTGTAACTGAACTTGTTTCTTCAAAAACGTCCCTTATAAGAACTGTCTGTCAGAAACGTAACATAGGTGTTTGGTTTTCTTATAATTGTTACGATGTACCTAAATAATGCTATTGTCCTTCATCGATTGGTGCTTATTCCATTTACCAAGCAGAAAATTCAATATACTCTTTATGTGTGTTTTATAGGAAATATTTCAGCCACAGTGTAAAAGACCTTCTGATCAAGGATTTCTGCAACTAACAGCCTTGATTCTGACAATATTTTATGAATAACTCTAATAATGTTTTCAAATATTACATTCCTAACTAATTTTTATTTGGCTCTTATCCTAGAACTAAAAGAGGGATCACAAAATAAAGCCTTGCTTTTATGTACCCATGTCGGCGAATATTATATCGAATATTATTGATACTAACCTTATTTTAGTAAGCAGTTGATTATTAATGGGGCAAATATGAGTTAGTTGTTATTCTTTTACTACCTATCTAGAACGGAGAGTCTGTATTTTTTGAGCAATTACAAATGCATTTCATGCATTCGTGCAGGCGTAGCCTCATAATAAGTAAAACTTGGGACGTTTCGAAGAAGAAAGAAGCCAGTCTGAGACCAATTAATTGATTTCTTTAGTGGCTTCCACAATTTGCTTATTTCATTCCGTTCGATTCCTCGACCCAGTTTGTAGGTGCTAAATAAGAATAAGCTAATATTTACATTGCTGTTTCAAGGATGAGGACTTTTGATGACATAACATATTTGTTGCGTACACCATGTAAGGCCGTAGAAATAATACGAAGAAAAGTCGTTTTATTTTGCTTTACCTACAAGAAAAGATAAAGGAGATGTTTTCGTTTGTATGGGGAAAATGCCAACACCTTGTGCATGTCATTGTTCCTACATTTTTGTACGGTAAATCATCTTTTAATAAGGCGCAAATGTGGCGAGGTGATGATATTTGCGTCTATATTTTTCAACTCCTGCAAATGGTCGCGAATGATGAGGGTCTGAAACTGTAGATGTTTCAGGCAGATGGGTTGTTATTAGTGATGAGGTTCATTAGAATTTTACTTATGAGGGTTGTGATGCAGAATGTTAAAATTACCAATAACAGTCTATAAAAGGTAGAGTCAAACGAAAAACATTTTGTAAAAGGTGAGCTGTTAAGAACGAAGAAGCATAAATCTTTTTGACAAACTAAAATACAGCATCAGCCCCAAATAAGGTACTAAAAATAAGTCCTTTTATCCTTTATTAAAAGGAATGTCAGATAGAGCTCATAAAATTCAAATACAAAAACTAAAAACAAAAAAATCCGTCCTACCCTGAACAAAACGAATGCCCAACCCATAAAAGTGAAAATTGCCTGAAAAACCAATGTGATAAAAGCTCTACCATTTTCCGATCGCTCGAACTGTCGTCGAGTTCATTGGCCGGCTTCCAAAAGCCGCTTAATGGCTGGGTAATTGAAAGTGTCAAGCGCAGCCTAGCCCACGGCGGTGACCATTGAGCCATAGGGCGGGGATAAAAGACAGGCCATGTATCGGCCAATATAGATGCTGTTACTACATGTATAGATTTAATTACGAAACAGTGGCATGAACACACACATACAGGTAAAAGTGCAATTACTACTTAACCAACATCTTATCACGTAGCTTTTTATTTACTTCCACCTATTGGTTTAGCATTAGTTACATTCACACGCGACACTAAAAAATCTTTTCTTACCTAAAGTTATGGAAATTGAGAAAAGCTACCTACTGTTTAAATATTAAGACGATTGGTGAACGAAAAAGGTAGTCTCACGTTCTACAAGTTCACTATAATTGTGCATCAACATCAAAGCACGGGGGCGACTTTTGAGTCATTACCACCGTTCATTCATTCATTTCATCATTAGTAGATGATGGCCTACTAATAGAGGAAGACAATGTAATGGAATACCTACAATTAAAGAGAAGTAACGATTAGTGTGTTAAAACACAGCTTAGCACCTTAATAAGCTTTTAGCTCTCACCTTTCAAGCGTCACCTTCTTGTAGTCAGTTCTAATTCTAATTCCTTTATTTCCATAAAAAGTGGTACACAAACAGATGTTAAATTAGAAGCAGTTTCTCACTTTTTACCAGACACCGGCATGCAAAATATACATATTTATTTATTTATTAAGACTTTATTGCACAAATCATGGTATACAAAGGTGAACTTAATTCTAAAAGCATTCTCTGCCAGTCAAACCTTTAGGTCATGCAGAGAGATGGCAATGGGTTCAGCGAAAATAATAAACAGAAAAAATCGGAACTTAGTTGTTGTTTCTCAATGACACTTTGTTCCAAGTGTGCTGTCTGCTCCCCCCGGGCCCTGTTATGGATTTCCCATTAGTGGCGAACAGCTCAATTAGCCGGCTGTAAATTTAGCCAGATCAATAGCGGCGGCTGCCCGCAGCCAGGTCCATGGAGTAACAGACTACCTCGTACTAGTATCTATGGGGTAATGGTGGATGCGATTGGATGGTATGGCACTTAACAAATTGGAACCTAGCTGCGGTTATAGATAAATGCTTATGTGGCATGCTTTTTGTTTGTATCGCTTTATGTTGTTCTCTTACTTCGCAGTATACGACAACTTATTGGAATATAATGTCTCTTACATTTAGGTGTTTTGCAAGCGTTTACAGTTCATGCCTGAAAATTTTCAATGAGACGTTATGTAGATCAGCATGTGGCCCACAAGTTGTGGGAACTACTTCTCACGAAGATATACTTACAACAGTCCCAGCATTTTCTTACAGCTTAGCGTACTCCGTAGTGTATGCCGGTGGAACTTGGATAGGTTTTCAGGTTAAATACTTATGTCAAACGTATATCTGTACTTAATAATTATAAATAAGTATTTAGTAATGGATTAGGATAAGGCTGTTTGATATACCAATGCCTAATGTTTTCAGTGTTATTGGCTATATTGCAATCGAGAATGCAACTTTGATTGATGCAGAAGTTATGAAAGGTTCGCTCGCAGCATGGTCGCAGGAAACATGTATCCGCTGTGAAAATACTTTTTACATACAGTTAGTGGTCTCACTCAATGAATCTGTGAAAAACACTTTATTATTTTTTTTATTACACAACAGATACGAAGTAACATCTTAAATATTGTAATATCTTTTAAAGTAATTTGTGTAATCAATCAAAATCAAATTACTTCATTTTAGTTTAGGGCCAAGATAGAAACTACCAAAAGCTCTAGAACTACTGAACTTTAATTTAGCCTAATGTTTTCTTCGCTAACAATGAGTTATCTGCCAATAAATAACCTATCAATGCTAACGAAATGGTAGCAAATAAATTTGGACACAAATAAAACCATTCCAGACACGAATAGTTTCAGTAGAAACAAACACGCTTACAATTTTTGGCAAATGTAGTTATTATGAGACTCCTAAAATGTCTTTGGTAACATTTCTACCATTATCTGGGTTCATTGGTCGGTTTATTTGTTTGTTGTTTTGTATTGTTTTCGATATAAAATGACAATTTAAGTTTTCAGACGCTATCTAGCCGCGTTTCTGTAATCGCGTGACTTCAGCCAACCTCGTTGACAGAAACGGATCGTTTTCCGATTATTCGAAGAAAAAATTAATAGATTCAGTTATGAAGGCAACATAAATTAGTTTTTCATGGCTTTGTGCATGTCTTATTCCAATGGTGGAATCGAAAACTATAAAATTAATGAGTTTATACCGTCTTTTTGTATTGTACCAAGTTGGATTCGAGGGTCGTTTTCTTGTGTGCAGCAAATGAGTAGTCCTTGTAATTTTTGTACTTTAACTTCAGTTTATTTAAGGAAAATTCACGACCTCTAGAGAAAATTAAATGTTGTTTAAATGCTAATTCTTTTCTAAGATGAAAGATATTTTACTCAAGTAAATTTTGCGAGGTCATAGTGCTAAAATATTTACGTCTGTTTTCAGAGCATTGAGTAATGGTGACTAAGGAAGGCTAATACTTCTTATTTAAAAGAAAAATTCGGTGAACTTTTACTTAACAGAATATATGAATAAGACGAAGAATGATTTTTGACAGACACCACTACCTTACGACACGTAAAGTTGTATGTACATACTATCTATCTACACCATAAAACTGCTGATGAAACCCTAATACCAATGGTGTATTGCCCCACATCTGCATGCTCCAGTTCCGCCTCGTAAACCGCTGGCAATTATCCTGGCTGTTGTAACCTGCTGCAAGTAAATCGCTCCGAATTTGTCAGTGCGCAGGCGTCACTTTCATAACGCGATGCGCGGCGAAAGCTGCGTGGGTGCACACGACATAGGTACCTATCAGGGCCACTTCGCAATAACTCCCGGGGTTTGGAAGTTGACGGTGTTTCACCCCTATGCCTCGGAAAGCACGTAAAGCCGTTGGTCCTGTGGTCTCCCTCCGGTCGTGTCAGATTACTGTCCCATCAGGTTAGGAGAGTAAAAGGAATAGCGATTGCACCTGTGTTTGTGCACACCCTTGTGCACTATTATATGTCCCGCGCAGTCGGTTAGTCATTGTGACTGAACACCGTAGTACTATTATATATTCTGTGACCGTAGTATAAATAGGCCTACTACCTTTTAAGTGAACAGTTTTGTTAAATAAGGCTGAGAAGATTATGATGATGACCCACATCTTCAATCAATGCGGTGTTATTTGTGTGAACTCATAGTGGCTTTATTCAGTCTTGATATTGCAAGACGTTAAACGTATACAATAAACAGCGTATTTGCAATCAAATTAATCTTTGCGAAGTCGCAATCATAGCTGATGAGTGGTAATATAAAATTACTCTCAACAGAATAATCCCTTCCCAGGTGATACTTGTTATATTATATCATGACGTGATCAAACATAAAATTAACGCATTAGGTACAATTTGTAGAATTGTCTACTTAGGTAGGTACTTAGGTTACCATATGCCCATAATCTTGTAAGACTGCGATGCAGAAACTCGAACTTTTTAGTACTTTGAAATCTAAGAGGCTAGTATCTCTTTGATTTTTGAAAATGTAGGTACTCTGTTCGATTTGCGATCGACCTAGTTGTAAGGTATTTGATATGAATCGGATGAGTGCGAAAACTTCTACACAACTAGCTAGTACTATTTGGTTTGGATTTGGTTTTATTTCTTCATGTGAAATTTTATGTTTTCACATGTAAAAAAATGACACATAAAAGAGTGTAGCTAACATAAGCAGTAGGAATAGTAATAACTTTAGCTAAGTTAGGCTCAGTAAGATCTTGCGTGAAGCGCTAGTTAGGCAACCGGCGCGCGCGCAGCCCGCAGGGAATTTGGTTGCTCAATGACACAGTGTACGATGAGGCAGTGATGTTTAGTATTTCCTCTGTAAGTACAACATGATCTGATGTACAATGACCATGAGGGTCATACAAACATATATACTTATTAGTACCGTTTAAAAGGGAACTGTAGGTGATAACATATCGATTTTAGGGATCAGAGACTTGAGGCCTTTGCGAGATTTTTTGTTTATCCAAGTCAGTAAGTTCTTTAAAATTATACTGCAGTACGCCACAGCAGACACACAGTGTCCAAGCTAACATTTAATGAAGACTAACTAATATTAAGTTATTTGATTTCAGCGCATTACACTGTACTAAGTGAGCTTTCTGTACCTTCACTCGTTGCAGTATGAATTGAACGTACCGATGCCAATGTGGGCATGATGGGTTCTATCGCACATTTCACCATGAGCACGAGCAAATTCTTGATGGTAAAATTGGTGCATTGCAGTTACAATGTTTGCTTGAGATTTTTGTTACGCAAAGAACGAAAAGATAGAAATTATGTCTCAGTATCCAACAACTTCTATTTTTAGTTATTTATGCATGCTACCAACGAGACCCATATCCCTTTGGTCATTATCATGATCATAATCATCAATCAAAAGACGTCCATTGCTGAACATAGGCTTCCCTCAAGGTCTTTCACAACGACCTTTTGCAAGCATCCAGTGTGATACCAGCCTTTGGTGGTACCGGAGAAATATTAAATAAAGTAACATACCTAAGCAAGGAAAGTAAATAAAACATTGTCTATTCTTAATACTTTTATATTTATCCCTATAATACTTAAAGCCTTACAAACAACAGACCTAACCTATTCACAGTCTATATTGATAATACCTTGATTTCTTTACTCTTTGACAAAGAAGTCTTTAGTGAGCGGGATGGGGCTGAGCTGGTCGTAAGTGTAGGCATCAAAGAACCTCTGGGTGACGTTCATTGCGTAGTCTATGGCGTAGTCCAGGATAGGGCCTCCGAACTCGTTGGCGAACAGCTGGGAGTCCCGGTTCAGGACTTGGAGGAGGTTTGCACCTGGAAATAGATAGAGATTGATGATTATTACTGAGAGCTTTCTTAGAGACGTGTCTATGTCCAGGTTGTTACGTTCGCAAAAGGTAATTTAAATTAAATCAATTTACCTACTGATAATAATGGATAACTATATTATTTATCTGGTTATTGGATTCATTGCCATCTACATGGTCTAGTTTTAGTTGCATATATTTTTTTAATACTACGTCCACTTTATGCTACTATTTGTGCTATAAAGCTTTTAAATGATAAAGTCTCATCAGTGCAAAAGTCATATGTCAGAAGCTAAATTATAAAATTGAATATGTGCCTATTAGTGCATTTCAGCATGGTTGGACTTTGTTTAACGTTAGGAGCACACAGAATAGCATACATCAAAATAGTTCAAAGTCATGAGCGGCCTTGAGCGGCCTGAGTACAGGCTACCAATATAGTAATAGTCCCCCTAGCCGATTTCGACTACGGTGGCCAGTCACAACGACTAACCGACCTCTGGCTCTGGACCTCTGGCGCGGCCGCTTTTAAAATGCGACACTCTAACCGCTGCGCCACCGAGGCAGCTAAAAGTAATTTATACGTATATTCAATAATTTGAACAGTATTTTGTCAGTAAAATTTATAAGTCTAACACGTGTTGCAGCAAGACCGACAGTTTGCACCACACGTATCTCTTGACCAATTTCCGCGGTTACCGCTGATATGTCCGTCACGGTACGCAGACGATGACCTGAGGTCTTTGCTACGTGAAATGTTTGACGGCAGGCTCATAAAGTGTGTAAATATCCTTAATTTCTCATATTCTAATTTTAGCTTTTTTTTTAACAAAGGCATGTTTATGGAAAAAGCTTATATATTTATACCAGCTTTTTCCTTAATCGTGACGTCTTTGCTTTTTTAGGGGTTAATTGCGCCGCAAAATATTGAATATTTAGTACAAGAAATAACGCAAACTAATTTTACTAGTTTAGTTAATTTTACTAGTTTAGTTTTGGTTGCTAGTAAGTTTTTTATCTACTTTAAATAACTAACACCTCTGATTGTATGTTCTGCGTATTTAATGCTGGTTCAGACGTAAATTAAACAAGGAAAACAAATAATGAGATCATTGTCCTTGAATTAAGTCGTTCAAATATAAATTATACGAGAAAAGTGAGAATACCTACCTATCGATTTCATTCGAATATCTACACGTAGTTACTTCTATTTCATGGTAAGAATATGATTCATCGACAACCAAACATCATCCATTAGAATAACTCTTGTTAATGTACAGTATAAAATTAATGGAATCAGGCGTTACTACCATTCCATTAAAAGCAGTTAAGAAAATCCTTTAATTTTTCTAATACTCGACGCGGTAACGGTTCGTGTGGTTTGGTTTCTGCACCGGCGTCCCTTAGCGAAAATTAAAAAAAAAATTGGAAAAATTACTTAAAATCAGTATAAAGAACGAGTCAAAGACTAACAATACCATAGTATTTATCAAAACTTACTGATCTCAGGGTTCCCCCTAATGAGGTTCGTGAGGTTCATCTTAAGGTCGGTTCCGTAGTCGGCCTTGTACTTGTACGAGTTGATCTTATAGTGCCCCGCGCCGCTGTCCTTGATGACCACCTTCTCCACCACCTCGAGACGGATGTGCTGGTTCCCTGGGGAGAAATATTGGGATAAGAATATTTTATGTAAATATGAAGGTATTAAAGGTTGGGCAGAAAATGCGCCCTTGGTTGTGCAGATTAATGATAGCGTTGTTACACAGCCTATTAGATAAGAAGGATATTCTTAATTGCGTTATTATGACCTAGCTAGTCCTCCCTTACATATTGTAGGTTCTGTAAGTTTTATTGCTCATCACACTCATCATAATAACGAGCTTTTTGAAATATTGCTGTAACATTATTCTGACTGGGCATGACCACAGAAATTTTAAGTAAATATATGTAATTTACAAACTTTAATGAAATTGATCTGAATCACTTAGACCTTACACATTTAACAAAATAACTACTCAGGATTGTTTTATTTTGGATCTGAGGCTTTACTCTGGACACAAAACCCGATCCAATGATTATGGCCATCCCTGCCACTCATACTAGGACGTGTATGCGTGTGACAGGGATGGCTATATTTTGGGTTTTGCGTCCAGATTAAGGCCTCTGGCCTGATCCAGATGGTCTCAGAAGTTAGCTCTTTGCTTAAATTTTATAAAATTATGCCAGTAACTCACAGATTTTAATCTTGGCAGAGCCCTCTGTGTCAAGGTTGAAGAGCAGCAGGCGGCCGCGCAGGCTGTATAGCCCTCGGATGGTGAAGTTGCAGTTCATGTCGAAGATGAACATGCGCTTTTCTCGCCGTGACCTGCAAAAGGAAGATTGGTAAGAGAAGAAAAAAAATATTAGTATTACAACTTGTGAATATTTATAAGACAAAGACCTTATAGCGTCTGAAACATTCAAGTAGAACCTACTTTGACGACGCATTTGGTGTAGTGGTTAGCGCTCATTACTACTATGCCAGCGGTCGCTAACTGTTTAATATGATTAAAGATGAGATGAGTTATGGGAATCCGATGAAAATCTCATAATTATAACACAATAGAGGATTTCATGCAATATAATGTAAATAACTAATGGATTAACGATAAAATAATTATGATTAAATTAATGAGATGATCAGTTTGCGCAACGAAACCATTAGTAATGACGTCAACTATGTGTTATAACCGAATAAACAAAAAATACTACCATTAATCTTAAACTCGTTAATTGAGTAGGTAGGTACACTAAGACAATTTTTTTTGTTAGCCTGGTAAAAACAGTGGAGAAAAACACTTTTTATGGCAAGCAGGATAAAAAAGAAAATAATAAAAGATGACTTCATTGATCATGATTGTATTCTAAGTTTGTCCTTACAGTATTGAACTTGGTTTGTAGATCAAAAGAAACTAATAGTAGGACATGGACGCTTCATGGCGTTAATATTAATTAATGTAGACTACAGTTGCACTTATACCTAGAAAGCATACAATAAAAATATTGATGTTTTTTTCCTCAATAAATAACAGTCCTCCAAGCCATTTTTTTATATTCATAAAAGCATCATCATGATAAGAATACGCACGTCAACATTAACATGCGCAGGAGTATTCCAACTCTCAGTTGATTAGAAGACCATGACCGATTAGGTACGTTCTAGAGTTGTTAGTGTTGCAAGACTATGTAATACTTAGTATTACACGGGTGATTGTAGGATCAATCTTGACAAATTGCAGGCTATGGGTAATCTTAGCCTTAAAATAGTGGTTAAAGTTAGAAGATTCAATTTATCTGTAATTATGGGTTCTGTGGTTTAGTTAGGTACAGTGTGATTTGTTTAAAGTTACAAAGTAAGTACCTACGATTGCGATTAGGTTAAAATAACCATGTAAGAATTGTACAGATGAACGACGTGTGTTCATCTTTACAATAAAATAAATAGTCCATGTATAACAATAAAACATAACATAACAATAAAATAAATAGACATTTAGATGCCTACGCACGTGCCTCCCAAAAATGATTGTAATTAGGTTAGCTATAACATTTAACATAACATTAAAGAATGCCCTCCTCATAAGTCCCCAATAAGGAAATTAACATCTACTTTGAAAAACGTGGACTCTAAAGATAGATCATAGAACAGATGAACTCTCATCCAAGTGTCTTAATACCAAAAACAAACAAAACTACTTACGAAACCTTATTCGGTACGCAAGTGCTCAGCCCCACCAGCTTGGCATTATGGAACTGCATCTTCAGATTCCCCGGAAGCTCGATGCTGATGTTCTTGTCTATGTACAAAGGATCCAAGGTCGGGATTCCAGCCTCAGGGATGCCCTTCACCACTCCTGGGATAGCGTCGAGGGTTGCCTTTGTGAAGCATTCGTCTGTCAGCTCGTAGCACGGGTGGATGAAGTCGGCTGGAAGATGGAGATGGGGATAGTCAAATGAAGAGCTTTTGTTTGAATCACTCGCGTCAATATGGCGTGTGATATTCTTTGATTATTGTTTTCCGAATGAAAATCAGTTAGAATTCACGTGGCAGTGATAACTTAATTTTGTGACTACATGCGACTATATTAAGCGTGATTTAAGTTGACTTTTAATTGAAATTTAAACGATAAGCACTCGAATATTTGATGCCAGTGATTCTAAAATAGAGCTTCTAGGTCGTGATTCAGAACATGGAAGGAAATTCAATAAGTAAGTATTTGGATCTAGACTTGGAGCAAGCTGTTTTAGTGTCTGTAAGAATTGGTCATTAGAATACCTGATGGCTTATTGCTAGTTATTCCCTAATTTTAGCCATATATCTCCAGTTAGAATAGTTAGACACGGGATTGCTACCATGTACCTTATTATTTATGAGCTTCCGATATTTCGGCACTGTTGCAAGCGCCATGATCACGGAGTAACTGAAGAGAACTTGCGGGTGGGTTGTTATTACTTGTTTTTGGCAGACATATCGGTCTACCCTCCTTCGAAGTCGTTTATTCCGCTCGCCGCCGGTACTATTGTAGCAATCCCGTATCCAACTATTCTAATGTTAGTGACCATGAAAGTTTAAAACAATATATATCTCCAGTGTTTTAACGCTCGAGGCCTATTTGATACTAAGTTACAAATAGGTATATGCTATTCTTACTTACAAACTTCGATGGGTATACGACGCTGGTTCAAAAGGTCTAGTTGTTACAGCTTTAACATACCATTTAATAGCAGCCATCAAATATTATTGACGGCAATCTCATCATATTTATTTTAAGGCACAAACATCACTTCGGTCTCTGTAATTGCTTACAATAAATGAAACTTTAACTTTAATGCGTATTTGGTTAGACAACTACTGATGTACATGCAACCGTATGGTGCATTGCCCAATTTGCTAAAAGGCAATTTCTAAAAGCACTCAAGGTTGCATGCCACTAAGCTTTTAGCCATATTTTACCAGCGAGATTTGTTGCAATAAACCAGAGGGAATCAAACCATCCTGCTGCTGTTTTGCACTTCAAAATGATGCTGGATATTATGAATCGGCATTTGAAATATTACCATGATTAATATAACACATACCCATGAAAGGAGGCTTTGGTCTAAAATCTTAATATTTGATTTATCATAGACATTACATCGACTTTAGCTATTTTGAAACAGGCGTGACATTGATTGAGCAGAATAATTCTGCTATTTTTTATTATTCGAAGACTCAAAACTGCATCTAAATTTCGAGCTTTGACTTTGAGGTTGCGTGGAGTCCCATTATCCCATACCTATTACTCTTCACCATCAGTACGAATAAAAGTTTTAACTAGTTAGATTGAGGGGCTAATGCCTTTGCAGTTTTGTACATTACCCAGGTAGTTAATAAATTGCAAATAAATGGCCATATCTGGCGCCTTCTAGCACCTACCTACTTTTAGAGATTGCAGCAATAGTAATTGCAACCGGTCGACCAGTGTAATGTAGGTTTGTAAACTGAGACTGGGTATTGATCCGTCTTAAAATTATTATACATTAAGTTTAGTCGAATAAATTATCGAATTATACATTAAGAAAGAAGACGAATTAGTAGTAGTCACTAAACAGAAATATACTTACTTAGGTTTTAAGACTATCAGATTTCTTACAATTGGATTATTTCAGAAAATATATGCTTCTCTATTAGAGTATTTCGTTTTTTTTATATATGTTTCATTGATATAGGTAATTATCAGACAGGAAACAATACATTCATTATCTTTAAAAAAATTGTTCAAGTCAAGATTCATTAAGTTCTGTGGTTCAAAAAAACAAACTAGTTTCTACCGGTTATTATAATCGATAGATTAGCTAGATATAGCTATCTAATTAAAAGCTAAGGGTTACTAACAGTTTAAAATCCCGGCACCGCCTTACCCACAAAACGTTAATTTCAAAAATCGGGGGTACTTACGCAAAGGTAGCAGTTGGAAGCTGCAGTGAAACATCATCGATATCACAAACAGTTTGATCGGGTAAGTGTCCATTTTGGTAACTTCTGTTGTAATATTTCGTGCAATATCTTGTTTGTTTCACATAAATAAATAATTTCACAGTGACCGGCGCGCGCGCTGCTACGTGTCGGATTCGCGAATGGCGTGAAGTTGTTAGGCCGACTTTAATTTCGACTGGTCATTAAGACTTCTCAAGGATTGAAGCCTAGTTTCGTCGAAGAGTTTTGTAAGACGACGCGTTAAAGAAATGGCCGGAATGTTGCGGTGTTTGTTTACAATATATGTTACGCTCGATTCCGCAATCGGATGAATGTATTTTTAGATGCTAACGTCTTCATGTGAACTTTACATACGTGCAACTTTGGATTTTCGTTTTATAAGAGTATTTAGAGTCAACTATGTTTTAAAATTTTCAAAAAGGATGAACTCTATTTGCATACATGGCTATATGAATAGGAATGGATGTACATACTTGTAGAGTCAAATAAAACTTAGTAAAAACATTGTAATTTCAGGAAATTAAGTAGAACAAATCACCGGTAGACCATTGATTGATATTGGTGTGTCCAGTTCAGCTACTTAATTAAAAGAACTTTTGTCATAAAGTCAGAACCTTAAAGCTAAAGGAATCCCATTTTAAGAACTTGCTTGCAGAACAAACTTAACGTTTAACCTTAGTAATGTCAAAGCAAGCAAACTCCATATAAAGTATACATTGTTGAGGTCCATACAAACATAGACCTTAAAACATTGGCAGAGGAACTAACGTTTTACATATTTACATGGTATGTACAGGTTTTTGTGTGCTCACACAACGATTGCTCAATTATCACCTGACACACATTCTATAGTACTGAGGTACGTAGCGTATATCTTTACTTTGATAATTGATGTAGTCTGTTACCTTTATCCTAGTAAGTACTAGATCTTGAATGCTTAAGAAGATAGCAGAAGATGTGTAGCTTTGAGACTGTTTTTAACGTTAAGCTTATAATGTGTTTTTGGTCTTTAATAATTGGATTTACTTATTTGATAAAAACATTGATGAAAAAATATTTTTCAGATTGAATGCGCACACACTTATTTGTAATTTAAAGCGTGACGTTTCGGATGTTTTACAGCTTCCGTGGTCACAGGCAGAAGGTGTTATTACATAGTTATGAAAAATTATTAAAACTTGCATTCATCATCATCATCATCATCATTTCCAGCCCTTATTCCCAGTTCATCTGGGGTCGGGTCTCCTAGTACATCTGCGCCAGAGAGCTCTGTTCTTCTGTATTAAAACTTGCATTACTTATTAATATTAATTGACGTTCCTATCCACGCAGAAAACGCTTACTGTGTCTTGAGATCTTGCAGTATGATGTTGCTTGGGTCTTGGAAAGAATAGGATCCCATGCCGGTGGTGATTTCTTTATTGTATTTTTTATATATTCGTAGACTATGAATGTGAGGAGGTTTACTTAACTATTAAGTAAGTGTAGCCTCTTTGGAGACCACGGCAAAGTCTTGAGTTCAGTCAGCCTATTCAACTTTTGTTCAATAAATAGATTCTTCTATTTCATTTTGATGGAAAAACACATTCTATCGTAATAAAAAGAAAGGTCTTTGAAAGTGTTTTTTTTTTTGTTATTAAAATGATATGAACCCGATATGGAAATTAAACGGCTTCCCACGTTATACGTGTATAAGGGGTCATCCATAAACTACGTCACACGTAAAGGGGGGAGGGGGGGGGGGGGTCGACAAAGTGTGACATAGTGTGACAAGGGGTGGGAGGGGTACTAAGTTTCGTGACATCACATTTCAAAATCTATTATATCTAGAGGTGGTAATCACGTAATTTGAAATATTAATTATAAGCTAAAAAATATTTCCAACTCTATTTTTAGGACAATACGGTTTCTTCTTCTTTGTTTCAAATATTTGATATGATGTTGATTTCATAAAAAAAGTACTTAAATTAAATGGAAATAAAACTAAATTCGGAACTGCTGTTTTAATTTAATAATTTTTCGATGTGAAATTGTAAAACATGTGACGTCACACTAGGGAGGAGGGGGGTCTCAGAAATGTGACCACCTGTGACAAGGACGGGAGGGGGGCCAAAAAATCATGAAATTCGTGTGACGTACTTTATGGATGGCCCCGTAAGGCCTTTCAAATAAACTCATTGAAAACGAAACGATGTGCGGGTATGTCAATATAATCGCGACAATACTGAAAGCCATTTGCACGGTGGTCAGTGGTCACCCATCGGGAAAGTGGACAAAGCCACAATCACTATTGGCCCAGTGTTGGTGGATTAGCCTCCTTTGTGAGGAAACCATTGATGGGACCTAATGACCTGATAAATGGAAACAGCAAACATTACACGCAATTTGATTTTGCGAATGAAGTATCACTCAATAAGGATTGTTACCGATTTTTCTTTTTTTAATCTTTTAATCATTTAATTAAAAGATTCAACTGCCTCGGTGGCGCAGCGGTGAGAGGGTCGCATTTTAAAGCGACGGCTGCGCCGGAGGTCCCGGGTTCGATTCCCGGGTCGGGCCAAAAAATATGTACCTGGATTTTTCTGTTCAGAAATTCTCAGGGTAGCCCGGAGTTTGGAAGTTGGCGGTGTTTCACCCCCGTGCCTCGGAAAGCACGTTAAACCTTTGCTCCTGCGCTTGATCTCTCTCCGGTCGTGTTGCTGTCCCATCGGGCTATGAGAGTGAAAGGAATAGAGAGTGCACCTGTGTTTGCGCACACACTTGTGCACTATAATATGTCCCGCGCAGTCGGTTAGTCGTTGTGACTGGCCACCGTAGTCGGAATCGGCTAGGGGGACTATTAATCATTTATTCATTGCAAAAACACAGTAGAGTTTTCATTGCACAAATGAAATTTGCACAAACAAATATTTAGATTTTGAATAAAGTCATTTTGGGAATGCCGAAGAGCCAGTTTTTCAATATGCATCTTTTATTAATATTTTTTTCTATGCTAGTAAAATAGTCCTAAGTATAACTCCTAGAAAACAAATGAAATGACGCGGATAAAGTAAATTTCATCACCATTACATAAAAAGATGCTTCGGTACTTAGACCTATAATTATTCAACGCTCTAGGTCAAGAGCATAATTTTTTACGTATTTTAATTTTTGTTTTTATAATAGCATCATTGTTTGTTGAACGGCGTATTCTTCAAAGTCATTGTCAACTTAAATATCTTGAGATTATTATCCTTAACTGCTTTGAGTCAATTTATCCTCATCTATCCTCCTGTTCTTTTCTATGTACAGATAAAGAGCATCACTACTCAAGTTTGAGTACCTACGAGTAATTGGTTGTTCTCTGCTCTCTCTTGACCAGGGTAGTAATGGAATAATTAGCATTAGCATATGAAATTAGCATGCTATTTTATGATTAGCAATAATTCAATTAATTGAAGTTGCGAAATTTCGTGAATGCTAAAATTCACAGACGTTGCGCGAATCGTAGCAGCGATGCGCGAAGCATCGTATAGCCGTCATATAACTTCATAGATTCGCACGCACTGCTATTTTTAGCAAGATTAGCAGGCAGGTTTGCTAATCCGCGTTCGGGTCAAATCCGAATGAAATACGAAAAAAATGAAAGGGAAGGAAGTAACATTTTTTCAAAGTTCATTAATTAAGTAAAATAAAATTAAATACCTACTTACATCAAACAATTTATTGAAGTCAAATTAAAGTCTCAGCACTAACAATTTATTAAACTACATGTTTCAAAAAATATTAATTTTCATAGTTAGCATAGCATTCACGATTTCGCAATTTAATTAATTCATTATTTCTCATATCGATGAAATTTCATATTAGCATAGCAATAGCACTTAGCATGCTATGCTATGGAAATTAGCATGCTAATTAAATTAACGAAAAATAGCAATAATTGCCATTACTAGTCCAGGGAAATCCCTGGATGCGCGCCTCTTCATCGTTAATCGCGACTATCGATATATTTTTGACTCCTTTTTTATCATATTAAACAAGGTTTGAACTAATTTTTATGTTTCCATTTGTTTCAATAAACCTTACCAGTTCAAAAACCGGCCAAGTGCGAGTCGGACTCGCGCACTGAGGGTTCCGTGCCAACTTTAACAGATTTAGGGATTCTTACTTCCACTTAGCCAAAATACCACAATATTTTGTTGATCGCAAACATAACTTTGTTCTTCATACAAATACTATGAAAAACAAAGTTATGTTTGCGGTTGTTGAAGATGTGCTATATCTCAAAAACTAATAGTTCGATTATGCTCAAACCAATTTTCGTTAAAAGTTTTTATTAAGATCTACATTACGTATTTTTTTTCAAAATTTATACTCGCTTAGTTCAAAAGTTGGATGGGAGGGGGAGGGGACGCCCATTTTACGACTTTAAAAGCGCCTCTCCATCAAACGTGACACTTTTAGAGAAAATGTTTTTTTAAACCTCCATGTCATTTTAAAAGACCTATCCATAGACAACCCACACGCACAGGTTTAACCAAAAAAAAATTTTTAGGTTTTAGTTTCATGTGTGGGAGCCCCCCTTAAATATTATTATTTTTTATTTTTTCTATGAGAATCGTAGAGCGGTTAACAGGATACATCTACTTACCAAGTTTCAACTGTGTCATGCTAATAGTTTTAGAATAAAGTGGCTGTGACATACGGACGGACAGACAGACAGACAGACTTGACGAAACTATAAGGGTTCCGTTTTTTGCCATTCGGCTACGGAACCCTAAAAATGAGGGAAAGAATTTCTTTTAGGAAATAAAAATATTTAATCGACGCGATAAACGGTATCGAGGCGTACTTGTTAAGGCATTCAGACCTATATTTATAGTGAGCAAAATACGGTATTACGAACAAACAAACGAAACTAAAAAGCAGAAAGTTGGTAAAGCTAATTTAGCTTCATTCGAAACTCATCAATGTTAACATAATGATAAGGTAACAAAGGATGGGTGGGCGATTCATATTGTCCGCCGATCGACCGTGAAACTACTTTCTAACGCAGTGAGCATTGTATGGTAGATATTCATACATATCATACAAGTATGGTCTGTCTGACTTGACCTGTCTGCTATTAGAGGTGATTACACACTGCACTGGATTCAGTCAGGTACAATTAATTTCTATGAAATATCTTAATTAAAGTTATCACCTGAAATCATCCAACAAAGTACCTAGTTACATATCAAAAACATTTTTGTGACAGCGTTACTTAATCAATCAGACACCAAATTACAAAAAGAGCCGTTTATAATTGCATGGCTTCTTTTTCCTAATTATTTATTTAAATTATTAAAAGAATATATTTAATTATTTATTAATATAGCACCGCTTCAGTCAATCGGTTTTCTGACGAAATTGCATTATTTATTTACCTACGTGAGACTTAAAAGATGATTAATATTACAGTAGAGTTCTGTAAAGACCTCCAAGATGGCAAGTCAGGGTCAGGTTGTTTGTTTGTAGGTACTTGCCATTAATTCTTAGTACAAAGAAGTTTCAGGCAATGGGAACGTCATTGCGAAGTCCTGCTGAATGAGGTTGATTGACAAGACCCGATTGTTAAAACCCATAGCATAGCAGAGGTCCCGGTAGATACAATACTGACCAAATTATATTGTAATATCGGTCCGTGTGAACTATGCCTGTCCACTTCCCATGTCCGAGCGAATGACTCAATTCAGTTATTACACGCCCAATTTGTTCTGACGACATCGAGTTATATTATCAAGCCGCAAAACTGTATTATAGTTATTACTATTAGGCTTAGAGTTGTATTTAGGTACTTATGGCAGTTTAGGTTGCAGAAATGAGATAGATAGGACGATGGACTTTTGGAGGTCTGTTATTTTTCCTGTTTTTTCCTGAAATGCTTAACTTTAAATCGTTTCGGTTTGTGGGTAAAAATAAACTAGGTAAAAATGTGTGCGGGCAAGCAATCATGGATGACAATATATATGCTATAAGATGGCTATCAATAGAGCAATAATCCAACGCTCTCATTTAGTGCATTACAGATTTGTTTAACCAATTGTTCAATTTAATAGTTTTACTACTCGTTTTATATTACAGGGTAAGAAGGACTTATATTTTAAAACACGACATTCTCAGTTAGGTTTGGTACGTGTCTACTTCATTGTATCAGATTCCCATGTCATTTATTCAAATACGCCATTCACAAATCAGAAAGGAGAAACTCCAAGTCATGCAAAATGATAAAAATGTCATAACTACACGTAGAATTGCTAAAACATGTGGAATACGAAATGCAATTTCGCAATGCAACGTGTAACTTTGAACAATATTTTTATTGGGTTTTATCTGCTTTTTTCTAGCAATGTCTATCTACAAATAGAATGGATTTGTTTCCATTCTTGCTAGTAACGACATTACTCAAATAATTATGGTATAGTTAGCCTTATTCATCTAACTTATGTATCTTCTGTGCAAAAAGACTAAGGTAAGATTTAAGGAACTTCAGAAACTCGTGTAGAAAATTAAAGGTTTATTTTAATTTCAACCTCATCATCGGAACATAGTTGATCTTATGAACGGGTGCTATGATTTTTGGATCGTTATGCCGTCATCCATGACTAAAACTAACGATTATTTGTTTTTACTATTCAATCTTCTGTTTTTAGGACTATACGTGCAACCTTCGTGCAACTCACTCTTTAGGTTAAAAAAATACTTATTAAATATACCATAATCTCAATTCCCGATTGACGTTATAGTTGGGTAATGGTCATTGAAAACGTTCTTGCCTTCAGCATTAGTATGCAGCAGTGCGACGAGTGGATTTACTGTTACAGGCGCATGCGCATCTCCGCGCTGCGCCTACATACAGGGTGCATGCATGAGGGACTCGTTGATAGTTGGCTGTTTATAAATATCTACTATATAAAAATAAGTCGGGTTTTCCTTCCTGACGCTATAACTCCAGAACGCACGAACCGATTTCCACGGTTTTGCATTCGTTGGAAAGGTCACGGGCTCTGTGAGGTTTATAGCAAAGAAAATTCCCATAAAACGGGGCCGGGGCGGGACGGGGCTGGGGGCGAAACGAAGTTCGCTGGGACCGCTAGTTATTACATAAATGGGTGAATCAACTTTTCTCTGTCCCAACGTGAAAAGTTGAGAGAAATAAAAAAGTTAAGGGGATCATGATTTTTACAAAAGATCCGTGTTCCTCAATTATTGATCAATCATATTCCAAGAAAGGGCACGAATTTTGATGTGTGATTTACGAGTAAATTATCTCAGTCCAGCTAAGGACCTAAAAATCAGTCCCCTGGATGACCGTTATTTTGACCAATAAAATAACAAAAAATCGGTACATAAATAACTGTCTTAGCAAGATCTATATAATAACATTCTAAATCAGTTACCACATATTTATTAACTATTAAGACTTTTTTTATATACCTGAAAACTATGTCTCTTGAGTCACTAATCCAAAAATCAATCCTAAAAGTTCTTATAATTCTTTAGAAAACAGTCACATAACAAAAATACTTCTTGGGCTAACTTATCTCATAAACCTTTAAAGTTCTACATAATATTTTTCGTGGTACAATACTTGTCAGTGAAATAAAACACAGAAATCTGCGCAAAAACAGGGGGACAATATGGTTTGTCAGGAGACAATATGTAACCCAAGAGACAATAATATGCAAATAAACAACAATTTTATCAAAAAGTTTTACAAGCATAACAAATGTATATGCCTGTCTTTGTAAGAAAAGACTGAAATCACAACCGTATCATCTTATTTCAAGGTTGAGCAGTACGTTTTGTCATTTCTCTACTTCAATTTGGGCTAACCTCAGTAGAGGATAAGACTGAATAATATTATTGAATCAAGAGATCATTCTCGCTCAAGCTATTCATATAATGCAACTGGCAACTATCTAAGAGGCTCTTAATTATTTCGGAGAAACAGGTAGGGCATAAAGTTTCTGGGGTTTTGTGTCTTGTAATTGCCCTAAAACAGCTCGTCCTCCAGAATCTGGGCTGAAATGTAACACCTTTATCCCTTAAAGGGAATTTTAAGGAAATTTCCCTGTGCCTGATCACCTGAGTATCTGTCTCAGTGACTGAATACCTTCTGCTTCTTTGAAGTTGAGATTGGATGACCTTCCGGCTGAAATCCAATCTCAACTTCAGACAGTTAATCAAATCCATATCCTAAACATCAGCTAAAAACTTGAAATTATCTCCAACGTCAGCAATACTTTATTCCAAAGCAACTTTCTCAACTCTTTAAACTCAGGTTTGATATTGCATGGACTACATTATTAATTTGAGGACTTTGGATCTCCCAAATACCAACTGACTGTGTGGATTCGGAACCGAGCCACAAGAGTTGGGGGATGCTGAACTTAGTCAGCATAAGCTGCTTAAGCAGTTTAATGAATTTCGGAGCCAATCCGGCCCCTTTTCAGTATCTGAACACAAGACGTGAACGTGGTTTCCACCCTAATGTCATAGTCATAACAGTTTTAAGCACCAGATGTTATCGATCTACATTTCTGATGCATACAGCTAAGGAAACCAACTCTTGAAGTGAGTGACAATTGCTTCGTCGAGTCTAGGTGGGACAAATGATCCAACTAAGAGGGTATAACTTCGAGAACGAAAGTTCTAGATTGAAGATCTTTTATCAAAAGAGTAGAGTTCACTGGTGAGATGGGAAGACGACTTGCAACTTAACTGCTTGCAACTGGTCTCTATAGAAAACTATGGGAAGGTTTATTATTAGCAATGGACATCCTACGGCTGTTAACGATGGTATTGATTTCTAAATAGGACCCGGACTTTTTAGGCAAATAGAATAGATTAAAGTCAGACATGGTCTTTCTTCGCCTGAATTATGTATTACGTAATTTACGTACCACATTTAATATTATGTATTTTTCTCTCGATCTTTTTGTAAGTTTTCTCTTACAGCGCCTTTGTGTTTTGGCATGGGTGTATGATATCATTTCTCTGAGTAACAGATTACATTTATACTGAGTATAATCAAAAATTGGCTAAAATTACTAAGTATTATTGTAACAGGTATGGGTATAATATTTCAGACTTTATTATTTGGAGAAATAATAGTAAAACACTGTACATCCATCAGCTTTTAGGAAAGCTATATGTGGAACTTTACTTAATGAGACGGCAAGATGGGATAGGAAAAACCACTATAATAAGGCTTTATATTGTTAAAACAATATTAAATTACAAGTTAATACAGCAAAAACTAATAATTGTATGATTAAATAAACTTTATTGATACAATAACCGCGTTTTGTCTCTGGTGTTACCTCTATTTGTCTCTTGAGTCACCTAAATAGTGAGGAAGGGGACCAGTAACTCCAAAGACATTTAGCCTTTAAAAAAATATAAACACGCCATTAACCACCAATTCACCTTCATTCATATTCTCACGTGATATTAGACCATATTGCTTATTGCATTTTAGTTCATAGTATGAAAAATAAAAGAAATACTTGGGAAAATGCGTGGTTGCCAGCGGAACAGTAAACGTACACTTGGCGTCACCTCTGACGGCGGATGAACTTGCCGAGTAAATTATCAGTCGCGAGAATAACGGACATGGTCACGTGAGACCAAGACCGTTTTCTGATATGTGCAAGCTTTAGTTGTGCCATTTTAAAACATAATACTAAATATAAGATAAGTAAGTCAGGGGACAACAAAATAACTGCACTCCAAGGGACACAATTTCAAAAGCTAAAATACCTAAAAAATCGTTTAATTTTTCGGACGTCTCTTTAAACACGTGAAACTATGGGCTTTGTTGATTGGGATGCCATATAAGATTTATCTGCTGTCATACAGTTTTTTCACACCAGACCTAAAAATTAGAGAGAAACTTGCCGTGGGGACAGCAGATTTTAGTATGGGAGCCCAAAATTGTCCCCTGGGTCACCTAGCCAAAAACGAAAAATGTAATTAAAATGTTTATCAAAAAAATATTTACATATTTCTTAATGATCTATACTAATATTATAAAGCTGAAGAGTTTGTTTGTTTGTTTGTTTGTTTGTTTGTTTGTTTGTTTGTTTGTTTGTTTGTTTGAACGCGCTAATCTCCAAAACTACTGGTCCGAATTAAATAATTCTTTTTGTGTTGGATAGTCCAGTTATCGAGGAAGGCTATAGGCTATATTACATCACGCTACGACCAATAGGAGCAAAAATATAGTGGTAAATGTGTAAAAAACCGGTTAAGTGCGTGTCGGACCCGCGCACTGAGGGTTCCGTGCCACCCTTAACTGAATTCAGGGTCCACTTACTGTCACTTAACGAAAACATCACAATATATTGTGACAACAAAAATAACTTTGTTTTTCATAGTGTTTGTATGAAAAACAAAGTTATATTTGCGGTTGATAAAAATGTGCAATATCTCAGAAACTACTGGTTCGATCTCCTTCAAACCAATTTTCGTTGCAAGTTTTTGTTGAGATCTATATCATATATATTTTTCAAAATTTTCACTTTCTTAGTTCAAAAGTTAGAGGGGGGGGGACGCCCATTTTACCACTTTGGAAGCGTCTATATCTCAAACCTTACACTTTTAGAAAAAATGGTTTTAGGAACCTCAGCATCATTTTAAAAGACCTATCCATAGACACCCCACACGCATAGGTTTGAGTAAAAAAAATTTTTTTGGTTTTAGTTTCATGTATGGGAGCCCCCCCTTAAATATTATTTTTTCTTACTTTTTGTATCTGAATCGGAAAGCGGTGAACAAGATACACCTACCTACCAAGTTTCAGCTATGTCATGCTTATAGTTTCAGAATAAAGTGGCTGTGACATACGGACGGACAGACAGACAGACAGACAGACAGACAGACAGACAGACAGACAGACAGACAGACAGACTTGACGAAACTATAAGGGTTCCGTTTTTTGCCATTCGGCTACGGAACCCTAAAAACGGGAGAAAGAAGTCACTATTCCACGCGGACGAAGTCGCGGGCAAAAGCTAGTCTAAGTATAAGTTTATTTCAAAAAATATATTGAATTAAGTCATTTTTTCCTGAAAATTGCTTTTGAACACTTGGGACACGAAAAGACAAAGAAAAGTTGATTGACCCAAATACATTTTTTTAAGTGTGTTTGTGATAGACAATTAACTGCTTTGCAGAGCTAATGTTAAATCCAGCAGAGACAGTTTAAAATGATTAGAAGTATAAGTAAGTATCGTTGTTGGTCTTAAAGTCTGGCTAAAGCTTTAAGCTCTGCTACGATGTGGTTAACCAATGCACCTTGTTTTTGCATTCTAAAAGTATTATATTATGATTTACAAAGCATTCATAAAATACCTGTGATACCTATTAAATACCACGAATCAAACTGGAAGGGTTGTTTCTAAATCTAAAACATGTCCTGCAAGTAGGTTTAGTTTGGTTTGATACATAAATCAAAGGCCTTTAAAGGATGTCGATAAAAATAGACGAAAATAAATGATACTTATACGAATTTAGGTACTTTATACATACTTTACCTAGCCTTATGCTCGAACTTTGAAACAATACCTAGGACTTTCAGCATGTAAGAAATTACATGTTTTATGATATAGCTTAAACTTAATAATCTAGCTCTTGTTTAGAAGACATTAAAAGTATTTAGTTATCAGTTTTATTAAATTAATGAAAATAAAAGAATACCGTTCAACGGGTTGTATTGTAGAGCGCGTTTGGTTCATCATATCCTAGTAAGCCTTATGATATAGTTCTTTATACATACGATAGATGGCGTTGGCGGTATCAAAAGATCAACATGTATGTACATTTTAATAAGTTCGAATGGAATAAGGAAATGCTATGCAAATAGAAACTTAACTATTAAGATTTTGAAAATTAAATTGATTACTTGTTATTTTTGCACGAACATATACAAGTAAATAAAGGCAAAATAGACGTGATAGAGATATTAACAGACATGTAGGTAACTAGTAAACGTTATTAGCGCGAATTTGGTTTTACAGTTTATTTACTTATGCGATGATTGGTTCGCGCTAGATAGGTGTAGTTGCCGTGTTCAACGTATTTTATTATATCCACCCAATTTGAGGATAGACTCGTTCTAAGAATTGTTCAAAAATAGAGCTATGGTATGACTCAAATGCAACTTTGTTGAAGTCTTTTGATTAGGTAACGTAAACTATTAAACCTGTTTTAGACACTAAAATTGTGCAAAAAGCGTCATAACTCTTATTATAGACCAAAATCTCAAAATTAATTTCAGCCATTAAATTTCTATCACTGCTGATACATTGTAACATTAACAGTGATGACCCAAAAGTCTAATTAGCCCGATGTTCGCGACACCACGTGTGGTGGGCGCACGTGGACACTTTCCCACGGCTCTGGGGGGCACAAGGCCCCCACTCTGAGAGACGTATAGCCGCCCCTGTCACTCGTACAAGGATAATCGAGCGAGCGAGTAGGATGGGTAGGCCCGAAAATATAGACCATTTAATAAAGAGTAGGACATCTGAGGACTTGAATATGTGAGTCTTCTGGCCGTCTCTATCAGTCATAATATAGTACAAGCGAGTGCGATGGCTGCAATTGAAAACAAATAATCTTACAGAGTAAGACACTGTTTAGAACATGTTGCCTATTTGTCACTTGACAATGCCAAGACCTTGGTAGCCACGTAATTACTACACAACCCAAGGTCTTGACAACTGTTAACTGTCAGCTAATCAATAACCTTTTGTCAAATTAATACTTAATACCTCCTACTAGTGTTGTTTCTGTAAGTAAAAGTCGTAAGCATTGTAATCAGTACCTAATTAAACTACGGTAAATGATGATCACACATTTCACTATCCACTTGGTTAAGGAAGAACCTTGTGTCATTTGCTGAACTAAAATATCTAAAGTTCGTCATTGGGAGAATCTTGAATACTTTACTTCATCAAAATTGTGCTAAAAAAAACTACGTAGTTCCTTTCGAAATTTAGGAGGAAATGTAAAAAATGCAACTATTTAAAATGTTAAATTAAAAGTTAATTTAACATTTTAAATAGTTAAATGTTAATTTAAAATTTTAATGTTATTTATTTAATTTTGCCAATTCTTATTCTTATTCTTAACTATTTGACATTTAAGCCATTATAATATTTTATTGTATTGTACGTCCATAATAATGTACCCTATAATTTAAAATGTTAAAGAATAAGATCCATGAAGTTATGTTGAGAAAAGTTGCATTGTGAGAGTGACTTGCGATTTATTGCCCTCGCGGATGAAAAGTGTTTCATTCAAGAAATCAATCATGTCGCGCCGCAATAACTTCACATTTGGACGTGTGTTTTAATTACAGCAGTAGTCACAAGTTTGTCTTTTACATTTTGCATGTGTACATACCTCATAATCACAATGTTATTGTCTCAGATAGCTCAAGCCCGGATCAAGTCGCGACTTGTCCTCCGCATGTGGCTCGGTTCCCACGGCCGGGGGGCGCAGGACTTCATCAGAGCTGCTCTTTGATCAGGTCAACATACTAGCCGAATTAACATCCATCTTAAAATACTCTGCACAAACACTGCAAAATGAACTGATGAACATAGGCCTCCCCCATGGTTTTCCGTAGCGGTTTGTTGCAAGCGGTCTGCATCAAGTGTGATCCTGCGATCTTTACAAGGTCCTCAAGTCTATTTTGCTTGCCGATGGTCGTTCTACGCTGCGCGTAAGATCGAAGGGTCTCCTTGAACTTGTTTGACCCAATGGCCATTATTGCTAAGAAAGAATCGCTCTACTTTCTGCTAGGGTCGTCAAAACCTCATAAACCCAAATGTTGTTGTCTCAGCTATCTCAAATCCCATGGTCCGGTCAAGTCGCGACTTGCCCTCTGCATGTGGCCCGGTTCCCATGACCGGGGGGAGCAGGACCTCTTTAAAGTTACTCAGGTCAAAAGACTTGATGAATTCATCTTAATTGCCAAATCTCGGTGTCGAAAAACAAAAAGGTTTGAACATAAATTATTATCAAAATAGGAAAGAATCCTTTGCAGTTAATTGTATTAATTATTTAAAATATACTCAGTTACAAGAGGACTTGTGGGGCGTATTCCGATCTTCCTTTGATACGTTCGAGTTCCAGGCAGTTTTCTTCCCACTCATCTATTTGAGTCACCAAATTGGCATTGTGATGCAACTTAAGAAATATTAAATGAACTTCTATTTCACTCACTCTGAGGTGATTAAAGGTACAAAATCGCAATATGCATTTGCTAATCCATTCAAAAGCAGAGCTGCTTAGCTGTCAAAGCAACATTGCAATACGCGCCTTTATCTTTTTACAGATATTTTGCAATATCATTGATAGCTAAACAGATTGATGTCGATCCGTTACTATCCCTACTATGGTGCTGACGTAGGCAACCTCGCGACCCCCAAGGAGCTAGCTCAAGGAGCCAGGACAGCGGTCAAGGTTACTGCGGGGTCGGTGACCTCGCTTCCCGCCAAAATCAAACATGGCGCCGATGTGTTTTTGTCACGCGATCGCGATTCCCGCCACATGTGCTGATTTGGGCTGGGACTTGCGAATGATATCGATGAAGATTTTGTGAAGTTTTGGTGATGTAATTTGAGACTTGAGTACATTTATTGCAACAAGAAAATTAAAAGAAACATGCTTTAATTAATAATCAAAAATAAACTTATGTATGTTTTACTTATATTGATGTAGAAAGATTTATTGTAAAGCAACATTATCAGATGTGCTTGCCTGCCTTTGAAACTTATAAACCAAAACGAGTACAACTGTTTAAAAATTGTTTAAGTTAAGCTAATGAATCAGTGACAATTTAATTATAAGTACCTACATAATACCAGTTTTTCTACATGCCTATGTAATTTTTAACACTGTTCTTATTTTTATTTTTTTATGTCCAGTCATTCATTATTCATCAGTCTTCTCTGGTTTGCACTTTGTATAAAAACTTTTTTTATCGACATCGATAACATACAACACTAAGAGACTTCTGTAATTGAATTATGGATGATATTAATTAGTGCTCACGTACCCAATTTAGGTCTTTATTTTCGCCACGGCTTGTGCCTGACTTTCCTGAGTGCTATAAAAAATTTAATGGATCATTTTCGGAGCAATTTATAACGAAAACATTGGTATTATTTATAGTGACTTTTGGTTGTAATTGCAATTTATCATGCTATTTCCGTGCATGATATAAATTAAAGAGATTTAATTTTTTTTGTGTATTGACTCGGAGGTTACCATGAAAGAGTTATTTGTTTTTTTAGTTATGCTACGGGTTCTACGGCATTCTTAAAATTCAGATAAGTTTAATGAACGTTTCTAACTATGAATAATTTACTCGGCAATCAGGCACTGACAGATCTTGATTTAACTATCGATAGGTTTATAATATCAAACTACCGATACCCGTGAATTTCATTTCGCCCCAGCCCCGGTCTCGTCCCGATCCCGTTTATGGTTATTATCCTTGGGGCCAAGAAAAATCCACAAACAAAGTGAAAATCATGAAAATCGTCCAGCCGTTCTCGAGTTACACGAGTTCCTAAGTGGTGTAAATAACACGACTTTTAGTTATGTTCATATAGACATGTTAGTAAGTTTATATTTATACATATAGTATATAGTATGTAGTAGTAGTATATAGTATATGACGTACAGTAGTAGTAGTAACCAAGGGGTCCATTGTGCAAGTCTGCTAAGTCCTCACAATCCTGTTTTCGCACGTACCTATTAAATTGATTGACACGTTATAAGTTCAATTGGCGAATAAGTGAATAGTCACATATTGAAATTATAATACGAGTGGGACACACTTTATCATGACTACACAGCTTTCGATTTAAGTACAAAGATTTTGAGATATTTTTTTTAGATGAGATAAGATTTTGCTTAATCCGTTCAAAAGCAGAGCTGCTTAACTGTCAAAGCAACATCGCAATACGCACCCTGATGTTGATGACTTGCAGTGTTGCTAGTCGTATACCTGAAATAAATAGACGCTTTTCACTCTAGGCTTATTTTGCCACCAAAGACTTTTATATTACACCTAACACATTTTGTGCAATCTCCCATAACAATCTTTATTATTGAAGTGGTAATAACGCGTTAATCGCCCTTTTGACAAATGACTGCGTCTGAATTCTGTCATCGTCGCACGCGCAGCTTACACACTCAAAGTAATCCGCTCGTTTCGTAGACCGTCACGTAACGTGCGTATTTCTAATGTGAAGTGCAGACAGGCTGGGTTGCGTATTTTCAAAGTATACTACGAGAATTTTCACACCAAAATTAAATCGACTCAAGGCTTAATAAGTACTAAGTTAAACAAAACTACTGAAGTTCCGGGTTCCTGGACACTAGTATAAATATCATTAAAAAATTGCTTAAAATCGACAGTTTTAATTACTTCATGACATGTGTTACAGTCTTCATGAAATACCTTTCATAAAGACGTCAACAGATTCGTATTTAATATAAGAAAAACAAATTAATAAATCCAGCAAGGCATTTTATTTCACATAAAAAAACGCTTTCTTGGAATAAAATTTTCCATATTTGAAAGCTTTGTTTTATTTACTAGTGAAGAAATGTATCCAACAAAAAATATGATGTCATTTTCCAGCGATGTTTGATTTGATATTCTGACTTAAATCAACTACATAATGTACAATTGCAACGTAACTTTCATTGATTGGAAATACGCCACCCAGTCCCTTGTCAACTCTAGGTTTATTGATAGTAAAATTTGCTTTATTACTATTTTATGTCTGGCATATCTCAGTGGGGAGCATTATTATGCAGTTTCATAGCTTGGATGCAACGGGATTGTCACGCACGATCGCACATTGTAACTAATTTTTATTTTCAATAAAACTGCCTATTGTACTTACTTTATTCGTATAAAGTCTTACCGTATTCAGGAAATTGAATCTAAAGTCCGTTTTTCGTTGCTAGTCGAATATTGTAAACAATCTTATCATTATTTTTTCACGAAATATAATAGGTAAATAAGTCCTTCCTAGCTCATGTACGCTTCAAGATCTGCAGCAGGCAAACGCCAACGCAATCAACGTTGCACAACACTGGGCGAAATTATTATGATTTGTTACCAGTCGACTTGAAGAAGAAGAAAAAGAAGTACTTTGATCTTTTCAAATCAAATAATTTATTAATTTTAATCACTGATATTATTTTAAAAGTTATATAAATATTGTTTATATTGTTTGACTAGTAAAGAAAAGCGGACTATACCATGAAAATAAATGTTAATTCATGGGATAATAAACGTGGGTTTATACACTCAAAATTAATTTACTCGTTCATTTGTTTGTCCTAATTTGGTATTAATTAATCTTCCTACGCGATGCGCATTAAGTGAAGAGCGTTATTAACACTGAAATTGATAAATCGAGTCATTAATATTTTAATGGGAGATACTACACGCATCCATACTTTTAATTGAAATTGTTACATATTATACGAGTACATACCACTGAAAACAAACAAAGTATTTTTAATTTGCATTGATAAACAATTCCGAAACAAGTTAGTGGTAGCAAAGGAAGATAATTCACTATACAGTAAGTTCTAGATCTAAAGATCTGTCATTTATAATTATTAGGGTACATTCTATTAAATTATTAAAAATTATTATAATATTGCTGTTAAGAATTGAGCATTTAACTCGTCAAGTATGTGTGAACGAGACACAATAGAAATTCCATTATTATGCGACTCCCAGCAGTCGTTTGATACCTGACTGATTAAACACAAGTTCAATAGTACAATTCCATTTTACTTTGAAATCACCCAAAATAACCACCAAGGGAAAGTTAATTAATAAAACAGAGTTATATTTACGAATCTTTGTTCATAATCTTACAATTACTTGGACATTGGACTGGCGGGTCAACAGTTTTTATTAGAAGCCAACAACACCATTACGGCATGTGCCACAAACTTAACGATACAATGTCACGGTGGTTTACTATTTTAATAAATGTTTTAGAAGCTAATCATATTTCTAAATAAAACTTACCACTTAACACCTCATCATCAGATAATGCCACCATCTTATACATATAAATGTCACTTTTCGGCGACTTCTAATAGTTAAAAAGTATATTTCAACACTTTGTAAGGTATAAATGATAAAACTTCGGTTTTATTGCATCTAGTTTTGTGTCAATAGGGCGGAATGGTTGTATTTTATTAATTCATTTGTCATCAGAAGATGCGAGGGCGTTTTCAATAACTTTACTGACTTCTCTTTAATAAATAAACAATGTGGGCAGACATGTGGTCGCCACAGAGATGCGATACATTAGCAAATTAATACGTTTAAGTACAAAGAGTTTAATTGTCCACGGTTTTTTAAAGTCATCTATCATCTTGCATTTCTGATAATAATGATGTAGAAATTGTGATTTGATTGATGCATAGTTTAAACTAATCAAAACTTTATATTTAAAATGTTAATGGTTTGAAAACAAAAGTGCCATCTTTGTACCAATATAGTTTTAATGTAACAGATACCTCGTATTATTTACGTAGTTATTTACATTGCCAAAAGTGTGTGAAATTTTGTGATCAAAACTTTAATTACAATATAAAAGAATAACACTATGCAACATATAATTAAGTCTGTTAATCTGTTTGATATAGCATGTGGTGTTAACCAGTAAATAGTTTCTGTATTTAATACTTTTAGGAAATAATGTAATTGTAGTTTAAGACTTGTATCGATGCATGAAACTGTTGGTAGACCTAGTAAAATAAATAAATAAGCATTTTTTTTAAAGATAGCCTGCGACAGAATCGCATCTCTGTGTCGCCACCCGTTGCTCAGAGTGGTTACACAAACGGTGTCGGCGACCATAAATAATTTACAAACACTGGCAATCTAATATTAGTAACGTAACTCATTTATTTACTGACCGAACGGAATCATCACCTGTACCAAACGTGTAGAAATATACATAATGAACAGTTGCGATGTAAGTTTGTAGCATTTGGTTTGGAACCAATAATCCAACAAATATATCGAGGTTTAATATTAACTAGCAAGGAAATAATTTCTGTAGGTTGAAAAGTCTTCTACTTTTATAGTTAAAGTGAACCGGCTTCTGGGCGAGCTCGTTTCATTTTCGACTCCGTCTTACTCGCACTTGGCTTGGCATGGCTTGACTTGGTTTGGAGTCAAGTCAAGCCAAGTGCGACTATGACGGAGCCATACCTATTAAATAAAAATAAATAGGTCTATGGTAACGGTAACACCATCAGTCTGTCCATCAGTCAATTCAGAATGATTGGAGAATGATCGGGTGTCCTCATAGACAAAGAAAACTCGCCTCGCTTTACTACACTTGTAACCTACATGGTCTGACGGACTGATGCTAGACTAATGAAAATAAAACGGTGAAAATCTACATTCCTATGTCCTTTGTATAGGGTTCCAATTCTTATGTTTTCGAAAAACGTTCACCGATCGAATTTTCTTTGTCGAATTAAAATAGTTTTTGATATGTCAGGGTCACGAATTTCTTCCGTGCGGTATTTTTTTACATGTGGATATATAATTTGAAATTATAGCTAAATCAAATTACCACACGAAAAAAGTTATCATGCGCTGTTAAAAAAAAAAAACATTTTGTAGGTAGGGTAGTCTACAATAAAACAGTAACAGTAGGTATTTGAAGTTTAACGCCGGGAGAGCTCCATAGTTTCGTGTGGTGAATAAATAAAGTACTATAATGCATATAATATTGTGTTAGCTAGTGATAGTAAGGTATTTTTTGGCTGTGTTGTGTGTGTTAAATAAATTGGTTAATTGGCTCCTGACTACTATGCCGGCGTCGCGGGTTCGAATCTCGCAAGGGACAAATGTTTGTGTGATGAGCACGAACATTTGTACCTAAGTCATGGATGTTTATATGTATTTAAGTATTTATGGGAGACGCCCCCGTCATTATCGTTGTCTGGTATTCGTAGCACTAGGAAGAAAATTCCTTAGTTCGAAACCAAGACAATTGCTGTGTTGTCTGGCGCATATTTATTATTTATTTATTTATGAGTGTGTGCGACTAAAATTGTGAAAATCAAAACTTGTGGCTGTGCAACGTGTATCGGACGGAACCGACGCCGCGACGGCCTGGGGTGATCCGTTTCTTCAGGAGCCTTCAAAAGTTGGTACAAATTTTATATTTTATTCATTTATCTAGTTTGTATCAAGATTATTCAGGATTCTGGTTACGCAATACGGTACTATACAATAAATATGAATATGCTATGTTTTCGAAATATTAATAAATATTACATAAAATAATAAACATGCTATTTCGACGATGTGTTGCTTGAGGCTTACGCGGAACTCTTTTCGGCATAGACTTAGGTATATGTAGGTATTATAAACTAGACACGCTCTTTATTTTATTTATTTAATAAGGAACACAAAACAGAATAACATCATTAAAAATACAGTATACACTTAGCTATAAGATTAACACTAGACGCAGAAGACGAATTTAGAAGACTTTAGAATATATTATGGAGTCACATTTTATAAAATGACAAAGTATCTACAAATACAGCAGTATTTCCATGGCAAACCTTTGAAAGATGCTCCATCTGGCCTCAATTTTTTGTACAACAAAGTTTGTTCGGAACTGCCTGGTCTAGTGTATGTAACATAGATCGTGGCTTTTCGGCCACAAATCTGTTTTCATAACGGTCACCATCATTTTAACCTTCAATCTAATAACAAAAGAAATAATTCGCATTGCGACTAGATTTATAAATTCTGTGACTAGATTCCAACTTGAAGACCTGCACAGTAACATTGGTCATCTTTGGACCTCCTCTGCTTTTGTGGTGTAATGTAGGCCAGAACAGTAATTCCGTGTAGATTCGATTTATAAAATAAATTAAACAGACCAAAGAATGACCATACACATTTTGATTTTCCTGATTCACTAAATATGGACATTGCAGATGTTAATTGGACTTAGGTTTTACAAGTTGTACAAACATATCCTGGATAATTATTTCAAGCTAAACCAATAATTGAATATGCAAATTATAGCAAGGATTCCTTGTTTGGTTTATCCATAATTTTACATGTTCAAAAACTAATGAAAATTAATGTGATTAATTAAATAGAAAAGTAAGTTAGTGCTTATAAGAGTGACGGGGAAGCTATTTGCATTAAGCTTATTTTTATAGCCTGGTGTTTTAAAAAGCCTGCTAGATACCTTTACTTTATCTTTTATGGAACAGGTTAGCCTCTGTTATTGATACCTATTTCATATTCCTAATAAGTATTTTCATTTTCATTTTTCATCTATTTGCCATCGTTTATTTATTTATTCATACTTGATTGCACAACCAAGTACAAAAGGTGGACTTAGGGCTTCTCTTCCAGTCAAATCCCTGAGCTAAGCAGAAATGAATCGTTTATTTGTGAATGCAGCAGTGAGTGTTCGAGAAGGATTTATTTCGCAAAATTGTTTATAAGGCCTGCGCGCTGCTATGGCAACAGTAACATTATTCAGGGCCATCTATAGTGGGGACTAGGGTTGACTCAAATAAGTAGTTTATTTTTGTTTTTATAGTGTTTTGTCACCATACAAACTTAATAATATAAATTGCACTTGTAAAAAGCAACTGTGAACCTGTGACAGACGAGGAATTGAACCCCGTGTCTTACAATATCCGGGCGTATGCCTATACCACTCGGCCACCGTCGCATTAGCAAGCCTGTTGAGTTTGCAAGTGCTTTTTAACGCGTAAGTTAACAGGTGCTTTTTACAAGTGCAATTTATATACAAATAAGTAGGTTCATTTTGTTATATTTTTAGCAGTTGTAGGTTTAATTTAACATAGTAAAAGGTACAAGCAACGGTCTTTCACGACTTCACCCCCGCAAATATTGGATTTCATGTATACAAAATATCTCCTACTTACCTAAAATACGACTTCCTATGGTGCTTATTGTTCTTACTAGAGTCTGTAATTAATGTGCTTAAGTATTCAGTTTAATTACATTTAAATACAGAGAGTAGTTTTAAGCATTATTTTTGCCAGTATTACATGTTTCAACAATTACCTATCTATGTAATTGGGATTTTATAAGCTTCTGAAATAAAGGTAGAAAGCGGACAGTACTTAGAATATGGAAAAAAAATTAAAGACAGAACAAAAACCGCAAAAAAAACACATGATTACATAGTGCACATGTTTTTTTAAATTACGTTCCAAATTGAAGAACTTTAATAAATAAATACGGCTACACCAACTTTGGTTTTACAGTGTAATCCAATAGCACTGTAGGTAAGCTCAATAAACACAGAATGTCAATTAAAAAAAAAAGTATTGAATACCTCGTCTCGGCCCTATCACGGGGGCAAAACAGTCCCGCTCCCCGATACGTTACCGCTCCCAGGCGCCCAGTCACGCTTTTTGGCTCTTCCTTGTACAAATCTGCATAATACGGCAAATGCATAATGGAGTGATTACAATTGTTTGTACGACTGTTCGAATGCAAACACGATTGCCTAATCAGATTCCACTTTGACGCCTTTACCACGGACTGCATATAAAAGATGGACTTACAACATGAGTCATGAACTTAATTAGGTTATCAAACAGGTTATCATAGTGTGCAAGAGAGAGCTAAGAAGACGATGACGAAGAAAAAAAAAATAGCAAAAACTTTTTGAAAACCACGAAAAAAGTTACTGGCAATTAAGAAACGTGTTCGAATTTCAAAGAGATCTCACGCAAGCATCATTTTTCAAAGCAAGCATGGAGTCCGCATGCTTTCTTTTTACAAAATTCAAAAATAGAACTTTAATATGAACTAATAGGCGCGCGTGTCGACGTGTTTATTCTGTCGCTCAAAAGTACTAGTAAAAAACAATACAGATTACGCACGCTCCAAATATTTTGTTTTTCGACTGTGAAAAATCGCGTTTTTGACGGTTTGCGGTTTGTTTTAGTTGAGCAATACGAATGTGATGGTGTTATAATTTCCCGGTTTGCCTGCAGCTGCTGTGCACACGTGATTTTGTTTTCATAATCCATTTGTAGGACAAATTAGAGGTTTAAAAATTGCGTGTCGGCCCGTAAAAGTATTTTTCAAGTTAAGAATACTGTTAGTTTCTTTAGCTTAATCGCTTTGAAGATAGCGCTGGCTTTTCATTTACAACAACCGGCAACAGTTGGGGCCTTTTGCTTCAGTAGAAAGAATCGTGATAATTTCTCAAGTAATATCAGTTGCTTGTAACATTTGCACCGTGCTAGTCGTGAGGGCCTCTGAATGACGGTTGGTATGCGGGTCAGTGTGCTAAAAGATATCACTGGATGTCTGCCGTTGTGGAAATATTACTAAATTTACGGATGAAATGCTAGGTTCACTTAAGTAATAAACAAACGTAAATCATACAAGTCAAAATACTTACGCTCTTTCTTTCACTCATCGTCTACTTACGGTTTCGTGATCGAGAGGTAAGTATAAATTTATTGAAAATAAGCTTTTCATATGGCGGACCTAATGTCAAAAGCATTCCTTAGCAGCATAGACAGAGAAATAGAGAAAATAAACGGGGTGCGGATTCAATTAAAAGTGTTTTTTACCAAATAGTTTTCGAGACGGTATATATTTTGTAAACAACCTATTACCGTAAGTCGATATTTTCCAGTTTCATTCGCTGACCCTAACACTCAGTTCAATTACCAAGCCAGCGTTTCCTAGAAAGAAAAAAAAACATTGATCGCGGTTACAAACAAACAGAGTCAATACAGCAATATTTATACTCCAATAAATCATAGGCATTTTTATTGCTTCAAGAGGCTAACACAGGATGTCGCATGCAGAATCGTGAGGGACACTTTCGGTACTCCACGGCACGGACTGGTATGTAGGTCATGAAGCTTACGTGCCGACTAATGCGCCCTATTTGGGTGGCTTGGGAAGCGCGGGTTTTTTTTTTCTTTTGTGTCTTTTCGGCCAGGTATTCTGTCGAGGCAATGTCGAGAGGTTAACAAACTTCGTGGATGAATACAGATTCTATTTGTACATAGGATTAGGGGTTTTATTTTATCAATAAATATACAGTGTGATTCTTAACATAGTGCACATAGTGGTTCTATCCTCTTTGGTGCACATATTAAAATATGACATTCTATGCTTAATTTGCTCGATGGAAAACATGTTTAAAAAATCTAAAAAAAAGACAAAAAAAAACCGAATCATAATAAAGCTTAATTCATTGTTATAAATTAATTAGTACACGAAGGTCACAGGAGGGAACGAAAACTTTAAAAAATCCGTAAATAATAGTATTTTTTTTGTTTTTTTAATACAATTTAATAACGATTCATTGTACATGGCCTGATGTGCTGGTGATTGTACATCGAATGTTCAAATTGAGTATTGAGTATACATATGTAAAAGTTATGGGAGGAGTATTTTGCTTGTCACATGGTTTTTCCTAACTTAGGAAGCAAAGCTCATTGTTTCATAAGTACCTATTATCCCTGTACCTGTTCTTATAGTCTTTATGATCCATTGTTGAAACTATACCATGTACTTACCTTATACAAAAATAAACATTTATTTATTATTTATTTTGATAAGGTTGTGGTCTGGTCGTATAAGTTAATTAATTACAGTGCAGAGCTTCTAAATATCAATATATGCCGCTAAAGTTTACCTAACTCTTCAAAGAAACATCACTCTTTAGAATTATTCAGGGAGTATGTTTAACATTAAGGCTGCGTTTCCACCAGATATGTGCGATGGAAATGTGTCGTAAGAGGATGTCTAGCTGTGCTGTGAAAATGTGTGGGTGTTTCCACCAAAGCTGTGCGATGAAAATGTGTCTACGAGGATGTGTAGCGGAGCTGTGAAAATGCGCATTAATGTGTGGTGCGAGGATGCGTTGCGAAGCTGTGAAATGTGTCGACAGGGGTGCGGTGTATGCGCAAACCTATTCAACACACATTCCTCGCACACATTCCTCGCACACATCCCTCGTACACATCCCTCGCACACATCTCTCGTACACATCCCTCGCACACATTCTTCGCTTGTTTTGTATGCGCAAAAACCTAGCTCCGCTGAGCCGTTTCCACCAGAGCTGTGCTGACCGAGGCGAGGTAAATGAAGCGATTCTATTGGTTCTTTACAAACACATTCCTCGCTACGCATCCTCACACATATCTGGTGGAAACGCAGCCTAACAGTTCTCTTCTTTCACTGAATGCAACAAACTCACCAATCCAACGTGAAAGCAATCCACACACACCTTTTGCGAAGCTTACCACTTCCTGATACAATAAAGTATACGATGTCTGCCTCTAACAAGATGTGAGGACGTTTATAGGTCGTAAACATCTGAAATGGCGCTAAACTGTCAACGTTCGGGCGTGGCTCAGTGTAACCGTATGTTGTTATTTGGTTAGGCGTGTCTGCCGTTAAATGGAATCTGTAAATATGATTATGAAAGGACCGCAAGCAAACTTTTCAGGATTGCAACTCTTAGGATTCAACTCTGAAAATATAGGTTTCAGTGTTTGATTGAACTCTTGGGTATCGAATTCAAAGTTTCTTGATGTTATGGTGACAGAAAGATCTTTTCAAGCACAAAAAAACATTCTGTGTACACACACACTCACACTCACACACACAATCAAACACACACACACACACACACACATTTATTTTCAGATAGCTTTTGATTCGTACTGCTTACAATTTAAATAAATAATAATTACAAAATTAAATAATATTACAATAAGCTCGTAGAAATGTATTATAGAGGTATAGAGATGCGCCGAGTAGTACTTTTGCCGAGTACCGAGTACCGAGTACTACTCGGTTCATTTTTTTTCCAACCGAGTACTCGGCCGAGTAACTCGGTTCAATCAAATTCCTGTTTCGGGTGTGTTAACAAGTACAAACTAGGTTCACGCAGAATAAGCTTTCATCAAGTCACTAGAGCGCGATGAGCCTTAAAGCCCCATTACTCTTTTTTGTATTACAAAATTCACAACATGATGATAACATAAAATATAGGACGGGTTTGCATTTAATTTACTAAATTTAAATAAGGTCGCTATATTTCAAAGAAAATTTGCTAGCAAAAGACAAGAGTCCTTTCGAGTGGTAGGCATGGCCCCGAACAAGGTATTCAGAACTGGCACGCTTAGCAAGAGTGTTTCTACTAGCACCTGCAAGCACCATTCACATCGACTGATTATTTTCGGAGGCTGGTAAAGTCTACGAAGAATAAAGGAATTGTCTGTTAACTAGAACGTGCAGAGAGCTTTGCATCACCACAGCACAATCTAACTTTATAAAATTTCACACATTATTATTTTTATTAACGTTTTCCTCATTTTGTCTCTACTCATTCATTATCATAATAATTATGATTAATTATTAAGGTTGTGAAAGATTTCCCCAGTCGTTTAGTTGATATCTACCTTAATATATTGCTTTACTTAAACCGAGTATACACGGCATTAAAACCGAGTTACTCGGGCGAGTACGAGTATCAAAAAACCTGCCGAGTACGCCGAGTACCGAGTATTGAACCGACCGACCGAGCAAATAAACGATTATATTCTATTCTATTCTATTCTATTAACCGAGTACTCGGCCCATCTCTTATTATAACTAATTAATAAACTAGTTCCGAACTTAGGTAAATTAGGGCATTGATCCCGTAAAATACCCAGCTTCACTCTAGTAAATACTCTGCAAACAATTTTTTGCCATGAAACTTTGATTTCCATCAGCAAATCTTATAAAAGACGAAAAGGATAATGACTTCAGCAAAGGTATGATACTCGTATATTTTTTCAGTTTTCGTACATTCCCCGAAACGTCACGCTGACAGTCTACACGTGTTCTGTGCTCCACTTGATAAATGCCACACCTAATTATGTTTGAAATTTCACTTTTACGGGAACCACATTAACTTATGCCATCCCCTGTAGAATCTTCTCCTTAAAACAGCCCTTCATTCCTGAAATATAAAGCTCATTTTTCAAAATTAACATGTTTTAGGGCTGAAACTTAATTGTGCACAGGGGGAAAAGATTTAGAGAGTGTTACTTGGGCGAGATGGGCTGAGTTGTGTTTAATAGTACATTCTGACCTAGGGGAACTTGTGTTCATTTAATAAATTAAAGAAGTCAATTTAAAAAGCATAAATGTGCGTTATGATGCTGTGGCTAAAAATAAAAGGTCGTTTTTCAAACGGTTTTGATAATTAGAAAATTATAGTTATTTATTATTATTAATTATTATTAAAATTATTATTGAATGTTTTCTAATATTAACGTGATTATAGCAACTTACAGCAAGTCTTGAGCTTATTCAGTTCGTAACGTTTTCCTAACCATACAAATACAAATACAATTGTTTATTTGCCAGAATACATAATAATTAATATACAATTTACAGAACAGGTCAAAAATCCGCTTCGTGGTTGTATCCAGCCTGCATGCAGGCATGCAAATATTGATAAATTAAAATTAAAATTCAATACAATTCAACTAAATAAAATAAACATGTCATGGTAAATAAATTGAGGAATGTCATAATAAATCAATTGAGGATGTCATTTAAAATAAACAAGTCATTCTGAATGGTTTTTCAATATTTTTAACACTCACAGTGTCATATTTTATTCTTAAAAGATGAAATATGAAACCAAAAATTGCGCACGGGCGGGATTCGAACCAGCATCTTTCTGGCAATCCGGGCCAACTGCTCTTCCAATTGAGCTACCGTGCTGTCGGTCCGACCGCGCGAAATTCTTGGTCTCATTGATACGTCATTGCGTGACGTTAGCGCCATCTACCCGTCTGTTTATGCAACAGCAGGCCAAGTAGTTATTCTTTACAGAATAAATTCAACTTGAAAATGATAACGCTTCGCTACTCAATGGTTTTTCAATATTTATAACACTCACAGTGTCATATTTTATTCTTAAAAGATGAAATATGAAACCAAAAATTGCGCACGGGCGGGATTCGAACCAGCATCTTTCTGGCAATCCGGGCCAACTGCTCTTCCAATTGAGCTACCGTGCTGTCGGTCCGACCGCGCGAAATTCTTGGTCTCATTGATACGTCATTGCGTGACGTTAGCGGGTAGATGGCGCTAATATTGTTTATTGCGCGAAAATATTGAAAAACCATTGAGTAGCGAAGCGTTATCATTTTCAAGTTGAATTTATTCTGTAAAGAATAACTACTTGGCCTGCTGTTGCATAAACAGACGGGTAGATGGCGCTAACGTCACGCAATGACGTATCAATGAGACCAAGAATTTCGCGCGGTCGGACCGACAGCACGGTAGCTCAATTGGAAGAGCAGTTGGCCCGGATTGCCAGAAAGATGCTGGTTCGAATCCCGCCCGTGCGCAATTTTTGGTTTCATATTTCATCTTTTAAGTCATTCTGAATTTAAATACTCACTTACACTATAAAAACAGTTAGATAATAGCAAACTATTTAACCTTTTCTTAAACAAATTACCATCAAGTGCCTTCAGATCCTCTGATCCATACTCACATTAACCAGTCCAATACTAAACATTTCAATAGTATACAGCTATGTTGGCGATTTTTCATAGACGTGTTTACGTTAAACGAATCAATTACTTAATTACCTATTTTCAGATTAGGTTAAGTTGATTAACTTTCAAAAACACGTAAACAACTTCAATCCACTATGTAAGAAATTACCCCAATCTCTGTAACTTACCGTCGATATCCCATACCTACCGTAATGATACTATTATAGATACTACAATACCTACTATTCATAGGAGAACCGTTTTATTTCTTGCGGTATCCTTTATTATAACCCTTTCTATCAAGCGCCGCCACTTTTACACCAGCCGATCAAAGGCTTTCATTCGTCTATATTGCTTTAAATAAAAACAATAGTTTATTAATATTATATCACGCATGCGCACGATGTGCGGCGCACGCGCGGCGTCGTGCGCGCACGTGCGGGATGCGTCGTGGAAGCGTGGCCCGTGGTAGGATATAGGGTTGATACGTATTAATTATATTTTTTGGATTTGAAAATCCTTCTATAAGCAAACCGCTTTATTGAGACCTCGCCTGCGGGGCACAGGGGCGCGGGGGGAGGCGAGAGCGGGTAGCGTGTGCGGCGCGGGTGGGTGTATCCGCGCCGCCCGCACCTCACACGCAACCCGCTCTTGTCTCCCCTCGCGCCCCCTGTCCCCGCAGGCGAGGTCTCAATTTCGCGGTCTGCCTATAACATAGATGCGAAAGTTGGTGAGGATGTACAGATGTTTGTTACTTCTTTCGCGCTAAAACTACTTAATCGATTTTGATGAAACTTGAATTATACATAACGTATATATTGGTATGGCACATATGCTATAATTTACAATGATATTTTGAGAGATATGATATTTTCGCGGGTGAAGCCGATGGTAACTGCTAGTGTCTTATATAAGTAGAAACACGAAAGAATACTGCTAGATAATATTATTTACTGTACTTTACGGCAGAATTTTAACGTTTATATCAGTCAATCATGTTCTTTTGTAAAGAAGTTAGTTAATGACACCTGGCTGGTAATTTGAAAATACATGTGTTGAAGGGACTATAAGTACGTTATTTTTTTTTTGTATTATCTTTAGCGTGAACAAATAGGCTGAGGCTATTTGAAGTAATATTTTTGTAACGTTTATGTGACATGTTATGGAACAGTTATGAAACAAAGCATACCTTATTGAGGCTAGTTACAGTTTTCATAAAAACTCAAAAGACAATATACATTCATTAGGTCTGAAATACGGATGTTTTATTGTTAGTGACATGTAAAAATACGGAACAATGTTATAATTTTAAGGGCCAACCCTATTCGCGACACGCGACGCGTGTCATCGACAAGATGTGTCGTGAGCGCGTGTTAATTGTTAATTAATTAAAATTAAATACATGTTTTGATTCGTGGTTGTCGCCGCCATGAATGGAAAATGATGGCCGCCTTAATAATAAAATAGAATTAATCTAAACGCTTTTACGTTCGAAATTGCCAAAAACTATCTTTTAGATTGGTACCGTGAAAATATAGTGCAATTTCATATAATTATAATTTGCTTTTATTGTGTTGTGTCACTATAGCAATTTAACAATATAATTGCATTTAAAAAGCAAAACCGTAGAGCTTTAATTTAATCACTTAATTAACACCCTTAAACAATTGTTACGTGCCAGTATTTCGGTTTAAAAAATATACAGCTTTTAAAAGTTCGTTATTTTTTTTAAACATAATAGCATCGACAAGAAAAGCCTATCAGGAATAATATTTATGATTTAATACGTTTATGTTGTCTTTTTATCTTCACAATAATTGTCGCGTGCTAAAACGACATCCAGATAAAAGAGTTCATGTTCCAAAGACATTGGTTTTAAAGTGTTTATGATGTGATTTTATCTATCTTTACTAATTTAACAATTCTTTTCTGCACAGCTGAAACATAATTAAATTATACTACTCATGTAATCACGTTACGTAACACGTATAATTACAATTCATAATTTAGAGGTATTATTTAATTTAGTCTACCACACCCAGTTTGTGTTAGTAAATGACTTTTATCGATATTAATATTTAATTTCAAACATTGAATATTTTGAATTTAACTGAATATTTTAAATAGTCACTTGGAAAATGGGCATTATAATGATAAAAAATATTGTTAGTATATAATTACATATATTATAGGTACCGATTAAAAATATATGTTTTTATGTAGCATGCTACATATCGAAGCTTCCATAAAGACTACGTTAAATTGTAAAAACCTTATGAAAGTAGGTTAGGTAGGTACCTACCTAAAACATATCTAATATGTTTTTTTTAATAATGTTGTGGCATTGACCTGCGATTAAGAATGTTATTTATTTTTCAAGCGTGAACACTGTTGACCTGATATTTGAATAAACATAAGAAGACTGCTAATCAAAGCATATTTAGTGGAGAACGATTTGAACTGCACCGCGTCTCATTGCTATGCATGATTTTGGGATCGGATTTCTATGATAATGACATCGATACGTAATCTGTTGTCACAACACTGGCCGTTAACCCGTTCAATGCTCAATGGGACTTGGAAGTCCCTCCCAGTCCCTAAGAAGTATAAAATATTAAAATCTATAATACTGAGGAAAGCAACATAACATTTTTTTTTTGTATTTATTGCGACTGGACATCGAAGTGCGTCTTAATGTTTTTTTTGCATAAATTAGAATTCTTTTTTAATTCACAAGTGCCTGTTTTGGTTAGTTCTGATCAGATTACGGAGATAAACTTAATAAAGATTTGGTATAATTTATCAAATACACTGGTTTACTAGATCCCCTACATTAATAAAACGACAACAACATCAACACTCAACGGTTAAACATTACCCAGCCTAACTTACAATCAGGGGCAAACATAACGAGGTGGGTCATTAGTATGTAACTGCCCTAATGCGCGCCTGCCCGACGTGTGTAATGGCCCTTATGTCTTCCACGAGCAATTACATCGCGGCTAGTATGGGAATGAATTTGAATTGTAATTTTTTAGGGACTTGTTTCTTTAAGACGAAACTGGCGTGTAACTATTTGTTTTTAATAAAAAATCCAGCAATGTAAGATATTTGTAGTGATTTTCTTATTGTAATTAAACTATTACCTACGTATGTGTGTAGCGAATGCGAAATAACTATAGCTATTTAAATGCGGTTATTAAGTCCCAGTTTCAGTGATTTGGGTATAGTTATCAATAAGTAAGAGATGTTAGGGCAACAATATTTATTGTTTCACGTTTACACGATATTTTTTTAACCTTGTATCCTGAAATGACCTATATGTATTATATTTTTCATCTCTCCTGTTCGGAAAATATAACTTTCCTGTGTAGATAACCGGGTGGAAAATAGCTTATCCATCCCTAGGGTGGAAAGTAATTTTGTTTTAATTGACATGGCATAGAGTCAAGGCCTGCAGTCAAAGCTTGGACCAAAGATAATTGAGTCACATCATGTTATTAAAATAACATTCATTTTTGCTTAGCTATAATTGAAAATCATATTGTGTAGGTATTATGTATAATCGCTGATAATAAAAATATACAATTTCTAATTTTAATTCAATTAACAATTAAAATATTTGGCTGCCCGCCATAATGCCAAGAAGTTTTTTTTTAAAATTTTATATTGTCAGTGTCATTTCAGGAATGATTCGTCCAAAGCCGTTAAAACTTTTATAAAAAAAAGAAATTATTTTTGGATTCTGTTATTATCTGTGGAAAAAATTGATCGATATTCTTTACAAAGCTTTTAATTATTTGATATTTTCTGCTTTATTGTACTCTGTTTTCATGTATTCGTGCCGTTATTATTTCTAATCGTGTTAGGTGTTGTTAGTACTGTAAATCAACTGTAATATTTTGTTCAAACTTGAGTTTTCCTTTCTCGCTGAACTACATAATACCTCACCAAGACATCTACAACCACTTTTGTAAATTTAATGTTTTCCTCACAGTCGAAATGAAAAATAGTATGTTTAACTCGGGTGAAAGCACCCATTTCACTCTCGAATTATTGGCGCTCTCACTTCGTTCGAGCGCCAGAAACATCTCGAGTGAAATGGGTCGCTTTCTCCCCTTGTATAACAATCTACTAATAACTAATTTGCTATCTCAATAAGAGACAAACAAAATCTACTGCCACAACATTTCCTGCAAAGATACACCAACTGCAACCGATGTACTTATTAAAAAAAGAAACATGTAAATTCATTCACACATTTGTCTAGTGATTTATGTGTCCAAAGGTGTGTGAGCCATACGTGCCTTACAATGGCCTCTCGGACAATACTACAATATAACCATAACGCAATGCAACCGAAATGTGCAACAACTTGCATATTGCGTCGCGTGCGCAACTGAAGTATGCACAATAAGTAGGAAATACACCTTGAGTGACGTGCGCCGTTGCGTGGATCTTTGACGTCAAATGGTTTCGGGAATAGAGATGTGACGGTGATGGATTCCATTTTGAGCACAGATTAAGTGCTAGAGATGCTGACCTTATCAGAAAAATTTTGATATCCTACAACTGGGCGATAATTTTGGTATTGGTATTTTGTGAATTTTAATTCCACAAGTCATTATGTTGGTTTAATACATGAAGTTTTTGAGCACTCAGTAGAATTAACTTTTACGTTTACTGCCTTGTGTTTACCACCTTGCATCTTTTTTTTTTTATTTTGGAAACCGAGTCTTATTGCTGTTACACTTCTGTAATATACGTATCAATATGGATTAATAGAAGTGTAACGAGACTTTTCTTCTTGCAATATTTTATTTTTATTTTATTCGGAAAACACTACAGTATACTAAACCTTAATTACTAACTTACTTATTTACTAATAACCATTTACGTGTCTTCACATATAGAGATGTATATACGTGTCTTCACAATATGTACAAGAGTTTGCAGAAATGTATCACATCCCTATTTCAAATGTGTGTCATCTTTACCTGATTGTAACATAACAAGTAAAGGGTTAAATCGGAAGTGGTGTACTGTACACCTTGAGCCTGGGCTTTGTTGATACACCGTTGCACATTGTACAAATGACACATTTGCTTAATTGTACCCTTTGGACAGTTCCAAATTCGAAATTGTGTCATTTCTGGAACCGCGAAAGATGTGCAACTTTTTTTGAAATGTCAATGAATAGCTAAGGTCCTCGGAAGGGTGATGTGATGATTTAACTGTTTGTTGCATTTTCGTCATTGACAGATACGAGGTTAGAATTTATATTTTTAGGGACCTTTCTTACTTAGTATAAATTAATGTCCTATTTTTTTAAGGAAAATATAATTTTACTACTTTCGATACAAGTGCACAGAAAGAGGTGCATGCACTGTGCACATGTGCAACATATTTTCAGTTTTTACGATTGCTTATTCTTGTTGTTTCATCACCACCTCACATACTGCTTATTAATAACGTCTTAATCGTTAGCAACTTTATGGACTGCCTTATGTCATCGATTAACAAGATTGGTCTTAAAGTAATATCGTAAATCGTTGGCCTAAGAGCCTCTTAAAATAAACTTCCTAGCAAAATGAGCATTCGTTTTTCCACCACCGGAAACGGCCCTTGCGCATATGTCGCCGTCAAAGGGTTAATTCCATTGACACCTCACCGGCCATTGTCAAAGCTAAATTAGAGAAAAAAACTAACGCCCGATGGCGGCCCGTTGCGATAGTTACGATTACAGGGTTGGATTAGGATATATTTTTCAGCTAGCAGAGTTGTATGCAGCTATTTTTTGTAGGTATGAGCTATGGCTTATGGATGTCTCTTGGTTGGCTCAAATTTTAAAGTAATTTTTGAAGTATTCCAGTTTGATTGGAGAAGATTCGTAAACGTAGTGCATGATATCGTTACCACAGCATCATACGGATTATTTTGGTAAGATTTTTTTGAAATCACAAGACAAGTTTACGCATTACTTTAATTTGATTTTGGTGCCCTTATCTTAATTTAAAGCTTTAAGGACATACAAAATATGATGCATTATCGAGGACTATTAATTAGTTTCTTAACACGTGTGTGTTTTCTTTACTTGTTTGGAATCCGTATTTGAGCACTATCGATAGGCATTTAATTATGTAGGTATATTAAACAAAAATATCATAGCTAAAACTTTAAAATCCGTCCCTGTGTCGGCTAGCGGCGCACGCGCACTAGCCGACCGTCACGCCGTCTGCCATTATGTTCCTCGCTCGTGTGTACACGACCTAACAATAGTTTGCATATTAATTTCCGAAGGAAGGTCGTGTGTTTGATATTATTAGCGTAAGGCGGCGAGCACATGATGCGTTTGTCGGTCACGTTTTTTTTGTAGAAGAGCCACACTTTTATGACAGTAAAAACTGAATCAGAAATTGTCTGTTTTTTACTACGAAAAGGGCAATCAAAGGCTCTAGCAAAACTGACAGTAGCAAAAAAAATTCAAGAAGTGGCCTGAAAAAATATATTACTATGACTAAAGTATAGGTCAGACATGTTCGTTGTTTAAAAATAAAAGCATTTTTTTTGTTGATGATAAAGTTCATGAATTCAAGGCTCAAGTTTACAATAACCTCATAAATTTGAACGTCTATTAAACATTTTATGAAGACTCAAACGTTGCAATCACTTGTTTAAAATTTAATCTTACTTTAATTCAACCCTTGTTCGGTCATGGTGTGTAATACCTGACTTAGACGAAACTTTACACCCCTCCATAAAACTTGCTGAGTGTGGTTTGAAACCGTTCTCAATTGTAAATTATTAGATACATAATTTCGTCTTCACCCTTCCTTTCAACCCCTTTACGACAAATAACGTCCCAACTGACAGTAGCAAAAAAGTTTGACCGTTGGCATGGTCAGATCTGTTTAGATTTTTTAGTCGAATTTTTAAGTTTCGGTTGAAGGGATAAATAATTATGACCCGTCCCTTTAACCGACGGCGATCTTTGCATAATAATTTGGGAGTATGATTTGCATTTTCGTGTTAAGCTGTAGTGTTAATTACAGTAAAGTTTTAGTTAGTTCGGTTTAAAGTCGACTTGAGTTATACATTTTGTAGGCAAGTAAATGACGACAGATGACGTTTTTGGCAGATGAATTTCATCAAGGGCTACTTGGTTATTTAGGCCCAATTTCTTCATCGACAGTAAGTAATAGTAAAGTTACGTTACCTGCGCGGTTGAATTACGATTGTGTGCGTTTTGAAGAAAATCTACCTTAACCAAATGTCAGAATAGCCATTTAAATGACCATTCCTTAAGGTATTTTTTCTTCAAAATACACACAATCGTAAATATTCAACCGCTGGTAACGTAACTTTTCCATTACTATCGATGAAGAAATTGGCTTTTGCGATTGTGTTTTACATTTAATCATTATCAGGTGATAATATAAGATTATTCTAAGATCTCCTTATGGTCTTATGAACTTCTGAACAGTCCACAATATCACAATTGTCAAAAGAAGATAAATATTCTTAATTTCGTCAAAAATAAATAATAATTCAGAAATATCATGCCACAATCAAATCACGCGTGCTTGCGTGAAATATGTGCGTGCGTACTTTTGCTTGCGTATTCGTGCGTAAGAATTGTTTCAATATTCTGCAATTTAAGTATAATAAACTCTATTTACTTAAACTAAGATCCATATTGTGGTTAATAACTATACTTGCTGGATGATGGGCGCGAAAAGGAACCCATAAACAAAGCATAACCGAACGCACGTTTTATAGTATTGTTGTTGATGTTATTTGTATAAATCTACATAATATATTCTTTATTACACTTATAAGATGTACAGAAAAAACAAGAAGTCACAATGTGAACAAAGGTGGGCTTATCCCTAAAAGAGATCTCTTCCAGCCATCCCATAGGTGTTGGAAATGAAATAATTGCGGACATCGGCAGTGCTAGATTAATAAAACGGAAAAAAAGTACATGCATATCGTATTACATAGTAAGAAAAACCACTCATACGCTGAGCGTTTTGCGATGGGAGGGTTAAAAGAAAAGGTAAATATGAAGTAAAACAATAAAGCGGGTTGTTGGGCTCATTCAATTTTGTCATGTTATTTTTGAAGGCACCATTAGAGGCATTTTGGCTCTAAAACTCTGCGAGAAGTTGAGAAAGAAAGAAGAGATTTTCTCAAAATACCTCAGGCTTACTTGCACAATCTAAATTTAACACGTTCCGGGACAGTGAACGCCTACGGGCGTGAAAACAATAAAACATCTATTGTTTCTGGAGTAGTGTCCCGGAACATGTTAAAGAAATTGACTGAATCATACCATATCATGATGCCTTGACATTACCCCCGATCGAAAAATGTTACCTTAAACGTCTTTTATTTACTTAAAAAGTAAGAAAGTAACATAATTACGTAACAAACTAGCAACACATAAATGGATTTAACAAATATGAACGGGCAATTTAACTATTAAGAGTGATATGACAGTCTGGAGATTCTCAGATTTTACCGAATTTATCAATGTGTGTGCGATTTTATATGTCCGGGACACAAAAAAATGTTTACTGTAATCAAACAATTTTGATACTTTATCTCTAGGTAGTAGGCTATGCGTATGATGAACATAGAAAATGATGGTCATGTAAAAGTCGATATGATAAATTAATGTTATGCCAGTTTTTTTTGTATTTAAAATACCTACGCGAATACAGTTCGGAATCAGGGCTCGCGTCAATTCCGTTCGCGAACATTTTCCTTCTGGTAATTCAATAACTAAATTCACAGATTTAAACACAAACGTACAGCTATAATAACGTAAAAAATTATAGCATGGAAAGAAACAAAATGTATCCAAAGGGTGAAGACATATAGAGGCGGTTAACACGTACCGACCTGCACCGAATAACCAGTGATGTGCCGTGTTGGCAATTTCATGGAATTCAAATGCTTTGTAGAGATTCTTCCGACTCAAGTCCTGATTTGAATCGTGTTTTAAAAAACATTCTAGTGTCAGTCGGTCCATATTTGGATTTTTTTAACGAATTTCTAAAATATTTCGAGATCAAAAAAAGATGACTTGGCACATCACTAGTCAGTCGGTATCGGTTATCTGCCTCTTTATGTCTTCACCCAAATCGTGACTCTGAGAATCGGTATTTTTTTACTAATGTGAACTATATGAGAAACGGGGACTAAGGTTACACCAATAAGGTGGATGCTGCCGTTGGTTCTGCGCTTGATCTACCACGTGTCATACCAACTGGGTGCTATGAGGATTTATTAACACATAAATACTTTTTAGTGTGACGCTGTTCTTTGATATGATTTGTATTTTGATATATGAAATATGTGACAAGTTACTATAGCTGTCATTCAGAAAATTTAGTTAAGAAGGTTTCGATCAAGATTTTAAGTATTTAATGTATAACAGATGATAAATAACATCATTTTTATTTAATTATTTGGTTTACACCGGTATCATATTATCATTTTATCCATAGAAATTTTTCAATAATGAAATACTATTTATGAATGTGGACTTGAATAAAACCATAGAACTTCATGGCATTTGCGTACAATTTGAATACAGGTTCATATTAACTACATACACATCCCATTAAACGCATCTACTAAAACAAGCGTATAACTATACAAGTTTATAGTTAGGTGATGATTGTGAAAGTCACTGGTGCAATCAGTACCCAGAAAGAAAAGTCATGTTAACTAAGCAAAATATTGCCCTATTTATTTAGGTTTAAACCATTGAAATACTGTTACTAGCGTATGGAATTAACAAGTCCCACACAGTATGGAATTGACGTTAATGGCCAATGGTACGTACGTACAAGTACGTATCAAAGATTGTAGAACTAAATAACGCCTCTATACGGTCCATATAAAGAAAGACTATCCTTTTACTTTTTGGCGTCCGCTTATTCTTATTCAAAATCCAAAGCACGAATGATGTTAGAAAATTTATAAACACAACATGTTTACTACTCAAAGTCAAACACTAAAAACAAAAGCCCTTATTTGTCTTTAATTTTGTTGGGTTAATGATCACTTCACCGCTATACTATTTCAACAAAACCGACTTCAAAAACAAAAGACACCAAAAATTCTTAAATAAACTCTTGAAAGGACTCCATTTTAGGCAAACCTTGTCCTTGGAATGGAGTCCTTTCAAGAGTTTATTAAGGACTTTTTAGTGTATTTTGTTTTTGAAGTCGGTTTTTACTTTATTATAAAAGTATTTTATTTGCAAATTGTTAGTGATTAAAATCAAGGGGAGGGGGTTTCACCTTTTGACTCTGCTCTTTAATAAGCTACAAAGTACCTTACATAAGTTCCGGCGTCATAATCACTGAACTCCTAACCATTAAGGAGTTCCACTATCAGCTCAGTTCTACAAAATAGTGACTATCAGACGTAAAAACACGTCAAAATTGAAATACTAGTACAAAAACACTATACGCGCCTTTTAGATTTAAGAGTTTCCCTCGATTACACCAAGACCCCCTCATCAGTTCCGGATTTGGCCACAATCGGACCAATTAAAAGTTAAATTCTATAAGGAAATGAAAAAAAAAAAATCTAATCTGTCAACAAATGACTGAGATATGAGGATGATATACATACAAAAAAAAAACATACAATCTAATTGATAACTTCCTCCTTTTGAAATCGGTTAAAAAATAACTATTCGCCAGCAGACACACAATATCATAAAATGTACATTCATTATTACTCAGTTATCCCGTACGGAACGTGAGTCCGTTTTACCCGTTGCCAGTTTTTATGGATGTAAGTAATAGTGGCCCCAGTAAACTTTGTTTCGTATCCAGCCTCAGCGCACCCCAGCTCCGTTTCATAATAACTTAAGGGGTAAGAGGTAAATACCAATTCAACAAAGTAAATATCATAAAAATCGGCCTACCGTTGTTGAACTATAAAGTAGTGTTACTGATACTACTTTTTTTATATAAATAAGGTTATTATTTGCAACCCCATACATAATATGCAATAGAATTGGTACTATTGCTTATTCTTGGCCTAATTAATTTAGTATTTGTCTAAAATTGTCATTTAACTGTTTGGTGATAGAAACAGTTTGCTCATCATGTACCACAATTTTATTTTATGGACAATTTATTATTATAATTATATTTGTCGATAATTTTGGTCCTAGTATCTGCACATTTTGTTTGATCAAGTTTCGAAAATACACATTGTATATGGTAAAAGATCTTCGTTATAACTCATGAACCTCTTGAAATAGTCGCCATAAATACAAATCTTTCTTGTTTATGGTATTAATAAGGATTACTTTATATGCAAGTTTACATAATATTTATTAATCATTTAAATACAACTACAAATCTTTATACAAAAACGAATACTTTTTGTTATAATTAGAGACCATCGACGATCCAAATGCACTAGCGAATTGGTCGCCGTATAAAATTTGTGCAAAGCGTGATATTTTCAAATTTGGAATGAGTATCATACACGAAATAAAAGACTAGCAGCGAAGACAACGAGCGACACACCCTTCTTCTCCAAGCGCTCGGCGCTGTCTGTCAAATTTCGATCGAAGATGAACGTCCGTGACAGCTCCAAATCTCAAATTTATAGGTTACTTTAGTAAGATATTTTGAATATATTGTACACGATAAAATCAAGAATTTAGATGCTAAGACAAAGATAGGAACCTCTATAACATTGTTTTATCAAATAGCACAGAATAAGTGCAATGTATCTCAGAGATAATCGCCTGTCTTTAGGTGCGTATTTTATGCCAAAACATGGTTTCAATTTTGTCTTTATTTGGAATAACCAGAGCAATAAATAAAAAAAACAGAGTCAACACCTTGTAGACGAACGTAATTCCCTTCAAGTTTATGTTATTTCGATAGCTGATGTCAACAACTGATCTAGAAAAGTGCACCAGAAAAACCGTCAATTTGGCTTCTATGATTGCAAATTACAGGCATTTTAAAGATTGAATAAAAAATTCAGAGCTTACATCTTATGTAGATAGCTTATTTCTACACAAATCAGTCAAAAAAAGTTGTCAGTTAAGTCATTTTTGGGAAGAAAACTGCACTTGAACTTTGTTAGAAGGTAGGTGACAGCAGCCTTAACCAACTGTTGCCCACAATAAACCTCGCCAATTAACTTACTTGTACATAAATGCCCTAATGAAATGAAATAGTTACAAAAATTGCGAAATAGCGCGTAATTGCATGTAAAGACAATACGCACAGACTATAAATATCTAACATAAATAGGTTCAGTAGAGACTGTTCGTACAATTACGATTTTCTGTCTGTTTCGTTAGGAATGTAATAGTATATGTAATAGTTTACAGTACACTGATTGACGAATTATTATACCTGGGGCAATAATAGTACTATAGTTTTACCTACATTGGTCGCATTAGTTAAGTATTGAGTTGAGTTTAAAATAAAGAGACTAACTGAATGAATCCTCCTCATTGTTTATTTGACGTATATTTGACGTCTTTATACAATTCTGATGCGGAGTATACGTCATTCATTAGGTGCTACAAAATTTCATGTATAATTTGATCAAATTAATGATTTATACTTCGAGTGAACCTACTGTGTCTATTGCTCTTTTGATAGGAATATGACAATGATCATCCAATTATGTCTATTTATGAAAAGCAACCATGTAGCTATGTATCTTATTATCCTATTTTGAATTGTAATTGGCAAAATACACATGCGCAGTATTACGTATTATATACGCTTTCCCCATTTGTTTTTTTTATTATGAACTAGTATCTCCTTCCGATATTTTCCGTAAAAGTAATGGTATCTAATTTTTTTCTTAAAATTTTCAGCGTTATATTCCTAACTTTTCTTGTCACAGTTTTTTTAAAGACAACTTACAAAATAAGGTAGGTAACCAAAATGCTTATAACGAATTGCACAGTTAAGTATAATTTTACTTGTGAAAATTCAAATATTTAACATATTCATTGACTACAGTCGTCAGTCCATACATACCTACTCTTGTGTAGTATCCGGTGTACATAAGTTCTAAGCAACGACCTCTATGTGTTAAATACATATAAGTCTATGAAGGCCTACTACGAAAAACGAAATCTGTCAATTCTATAATAATTTTGCGGATCCGAAGCATTTCGTAGTAGGGATTCCATACTAAAAATGATTCGGGTCTGAAAAACGATAATCGTATTGACGGATTTCGTTTTTCGTAGTAGACCCCATGGTTTTTAGTACGTGCTTTACTTAAATACAATACAGCCAGAGTAATTTGATACTGGCCGAAAATGTACACTTTTTGTGTAGAGTTAGAATTAATGGGCGGACAATAGGACAATAGTGTCTGTTGTTTTATTCAGTTAGTTATAAGGATTAACGCTCCGGGGGCCACCTGAATCACCAGGAGGCCAATTCTCGTGCAGTTCGTATAAGAAAAAGTTCACCGATCGAATTTTCCTTTTCAAAGAAAATACAGGTATTGCTTTATCCGGGTCACGATTTCTATGAATTTTGATTTCTTTTACGTGCGGTAGTTTTTTTTTACGTGGATATATGTATTTCTTGATTTTTTCGGTAAAACAGTGATTCTCGTAATCGAATTACCAGACGAAATAAGTTCTATCATGCGAGAATCGGCCTCCTGATACACTAAGGTGCAGTACTTTAATTTAGTTACGTAATTTCTTTATCAAAGTAAAAAAGCTTACCTTTATTAATTTCGGTCAATAAGATAATAAACATTTTAATTTTCACTATAACTAAATTAACCACCACCGCTAACGTACCCCATACATAAACATAAGAGGTATACATCCGCAAAATACATCTAAACAACGAACCCTGTATAAAGAATCTAATTACTATACTCCTCATTTCATATTTGTAGTGGCGACCTCCGTGGTGTAGTGGCTAAGCACGCTTGGTTTCAAGGCGTCGTCGCTCCGAGGTCCCTGGTTCGATTCCCGGTCGGGTCAATATAGAAATCAAAATTTTCTATATTGTCCCGGGTCTGGGTGTTGTGGTACCACCGTTGTGTCTGATTTCCATAACACAAGTGCATTAGTTACTTACTTTGGAATCAGAGCAGTGTATGTGATTGGTGTCCAATATTAAAAAAAAAAAAAAAAAAAAAAAAACACTTATAGTTATAGTTATATCTGACCCGAAGCTAAATGAAGTAATTCCATCAGAAATAACAGGTGAATATTTTTAATGTTCGTCTTAATTGACTGGCTGTCTAACGGCAAGCCTTATCTTTCAGATTATCAATATCATTTACAATTATTTATCGTTGTAAACTCTACCTTAATATGTAAACTTTAAAGTTCAATCTAATTTGAAGCTTCAAGCTTAGATGTAGAGTGAATTAGTTTTTCCAGTTCTAAACCCAAAGTTTAGAAACACAGAGACGGAATTTAAACGTTATGTTATAAATGACAATTATACATTTTGAACCAACATTAAGGCTTAGTTATGACGCTAGCAGAGACTAATTTCGTGGTAAGATTCGGGGAAATCATATGTGTAATGATAATAAACAGATTTTTATTAAGTAAATACAGCTCTCGAGATTTTGAAATTGAATCGGCTGGTTAAAAAATTAAAGATAAGGTACAGTGATGGAGGAATTTAATCAAATACGGATTCGTTTTGATAGCGATGCTCATATTTCATCTTGATTACCTTACTTAATCTAACGACTATTTTTCTTTTCAATACTAATATTTAATTCCCTAATTACAACGTGTGCTGTATTTTTTGTTTTATACATGCTTAAAATTGTTATTAACATAGACTCTTAGATAAATTCAAAGCCTTCTTACATATTATGTTAATGATAAATTATTTACTATCAATAAGATTATCTCCTGCAGTCCAATTCCACTATCAAAATCGAACTTAACGTAAACTCAAGCGGTGACGATAATCAACTAAACGTCACATTTCCTATTCCACTAAAGCGGTTCGGTTGTGGTTTAGCTCAACTTTATCGTTCGACCGAAGATTAGCCGATTCATATTCTACTAATGTTTTGACGTTTAGGTCGACCGAACCGCAACTGAAGAAGAACTTTACGAATCCACCAATAGATGACGATTATTTCAACCAATCATTGAACGTCTGTTAGTGGTGCCCCGATGTAATTTTAATAAATGGAATGTTGCAAGCATAGATTATAAAAAATATATCGAGTTTGTTATGAATCGATTTACCACGTTACGATTTACAATGTTAAAATAAAACCATTAATGAGAAGCAAGAAAGTAACCATATTAAACAACCGCTCATAATACCATAGATATGAATCAATCAATAATTATCGACAACACGACTTTAAATTTGAACCATAGCAGATTTTGATGTGTAAACCTTTAATGAGCACTTTTCTGCCACCGTTTTACAGCTCTTACTAGATGGCGTTAAGGTCAGTTTAGGAACTTTTATTTTCACGTTGGCGGAAAACCATGTACAAAGAATAAAAGAGCGTAATTAAATATTGTAAAATGCGTTAATGACTCGACTTATGTATTAATTAGGATACTATTTTTTTACCATTATTATGTCCTTTATGTACTAAAAGTTCTCATTAATATTGTTTTACTGTTTATTATTTACGTTGGCAAAAAGCAATAGCCCTCTGCTATAACTCTTGGATAAAGTTTTAAAAGTTAGTTCCTAAAATAACGCTAGTGCCATCTCTCGATGATATAAACATCTAATGACAAGAAAACTGCTCATTGATTTTACCGTCTGCCAAGTCAATAGGTAAGTTATTCTGTAAATAGCACGTAAGTATTTTTCAAAATAGATAACGGAATGTTTAGGGTATTTATTACTTGCCAGCTGTAAAGCTGTTTAGGATAACACAATAGCTAGCTAGATTGGCAACGTCACACAAGCGGTAAAGGTACGCAAACAAGAACAATAACTTTCAACCCCTTCCCTTTGTCTTTTTATCTACCTGGGATTGCCACGTGCGCCACGCTAGCTAAGAATACGTAGTGTACATGTTATACTTGTACCACAGAATACTATATTGCGTTAGGTAAAAGACTTAGGCTTCATTATACTGTTTAAAAACCAACTAAAATAAGAAAAGAAAAATATTTACCTACAGTCAAGTTACTGACAAATACTTGATCATGAGGATCAAGTGAAATATTGCAAAGTTTAAATAATTTAAATACCTCAAGAGCCGTCGAAAACGGCATTTTTTAGGGTCAATTAGGGTGTTATTTAAAATCTAAACCTGTTATTAATGAGAAATAATATTAAAAAAAAAACAAATTGCACAAAATCAGCTAAAAAATAAATAAAACGACGCTAGCGACACCACAGGTTGCATTTCCAATCTTTATTAGGGTCCTAAACGCTCAAAGAGCTTTCCAATCTCTTAATACTCTTACTAATCTGTGCTTGCCTGTTTGTTTACGCTGCGTTTCGTCTTGCGTTCAGCTTAAGTTCGGTAGAATGAATAGTGGAATACTGTTTTGTGTCATATTTTTGAGCGTAACTCCAAACGAACTGCTACCTAAACTAAACTCAAACGATTCGTGTTGTAAATAGTGGAATTGACCCCCTGCTTTATCTGTTACACATCTAAGAAATCTCTTAAGATTAAAAAATAACCCGTCGCAAAAAAATGACTGAACAGATTTTCATGAAACATGGCTAAGAATACTCGGGATAAAAATTATCTATGACCCCAAAAACGTAACCAAAATCGGTCCATCTGTTTGGGAGCTACGATACCTCAGATAGATATACAGATACACAGAAAGATACGCCTCCGTTTTTGCGTCGGGGTTTAAAAATAACGTTTGCTGCGATTCTTAAAAGATGCTGCGATATCATATTCACTCAAAAAACTATTACGAATCACTTGTATTGTTGTATGTATCTCTATCATGCTAAATCATGTAAATAATAGAGCCTTGACTTCAGTGACTAGGAAGTTTGAATAACCCAGTGGAATAATATGAGGTTATGCCGGGCCTACTTACATAATTGAATGCTGATTGACATGAATATGAATACTTTGAATTTGGGTTCAAGGAGATAATGTTACAGATAATGCTTTGTATTGTTTGCTATAAAAAACCACTTAACGAGTTTAAATGAAAGAAAAGGGGTCAAATATAAATAGATAGCTATTGGATTTGTCTACTGCCACATTTTTTAGGAATTAACATAAGTTTTTTGCTTCCTCATTAGAGTGTACCTATACTTTTTTCACTTATTAAGGTAATTCTCTGCATTTAGACAACAGATAAAAAAAGTCAAAAGAAAGAGTCAAAATGATACCTCCTTTTTAGAAGTCGGTTTTAAAAGTGTCTGATCTGAGTGTTAATTTTCACGTGTTAATACACAAAAAGGATTTGAAAAAACATTGCTCAATTTTGTGAGTACTCACGTCTAGATTTTGAGTGATTTCCGTTGATTTATAATGTGTTTTCGAACGAAAATCACTCGCCATATCCAAGCGAGTGATTCAAAAATAGGGGCCCTGATCCTTTTTAAGTTTATAATTTGACGTTACGCTTGAACTTGAAAGAGTGTCGGCTTCCAGATTTAATTTGTACAAGTTTATCTGCATCGATAACTTTGTCTAGGCTGCACGAGAATGGTAGCGATATCAGCCCGGAACTGATAAGGGCGGATGCGTGTGCGCACGATGCCAAGCCCTTGCTGTCTGGTTGGGGTTAGACATTGAACTACTATTACTAGCGTATGGAACTGACATCACGAACAAGTTTTGTGCTCCATGAATTGACGACACGGTCATTAACTCATAGTATAAACTATTACGCCGGCCGTCGCGGGTTCGAATCCCGCAGAGGGCATATGTTTGTGTGATGAGCACGAATATTTGTACCTAAGTCATGGATGTTATATGCATTTAAGTTTTTAAGGGAGACGCCCCCGTCGTAATCGTTGTCTGGTACTTCGTAACACAAGGAAAAAAAAACTGACAATTGGTGTGTTGACTGGCGTACATTATTTATTTATTATAATTTAAAAATCAAATTTAAAAGAAAACGTCACAATCTTGTCGTCGTTTTGGTTCTGTCTTTCTGCTTCTATACGTAGTTATAACAACTCACTGGGGTTTGATCAAATAATACAATTGTAGGTAAACCAACAATACCACAGACCTAAGAAGACAATCCAAGTCTCTATGAAAGACCACGCATGCCATTTTTCTCGCCGTCAGGAAAGTGATATCAGGGTGTCCCATTTTTAGCACGTCAGGCTACTGGAGCTCTATTTTTGAATCACTCGACTCATTATTCCAAGTGATTATTGTTTTTTCTGTATTTCCTCATAAAATATTTTTTAATTCAAATTCGATAAGCTATTTCCAGTTTAACATGTTAAAAATGGGACACCTATACAGAGGGTATATTATTTATATAATAATATAAAAAGACAGACGGAGTCTGTCCTAACTTATTTAATTGAATGATTATCATCTGCAAAGTTATCATTCCATCAAAAATGTGCGATTTTAACCATGATGTCGCTATACCCACCCTACCGTGTCTACGTCACTTGTGATGATACACAACGTTTAATTAAATATACTAACTGCTCACTTTAATGACATAAAATAAATGTTTTTTTAAGAAATTGTCTTTGTAATGTTAAGAAATTACTTGGGGAATGTAAAATTACAGTTTTATTGTTGAAATGCTGTTTTTGTTCTTTTTATTTGACGAAATCGTGAGAATGTACAGCTTATTGTTCTTAATGTAGTATGTAATAACAACGTTAAACAACAAATACGTACAATGTTTAATTCTATCCATAAATAACATACAGTAACTGAATAATTTGGCATTAGCTTTAATGCAATATTCTACATTTTATGAACATTATGATTTTGTAATGTCGTCGAAAGTAACATTGATTTCTTACGTACTTACGCTTGGCTTTTGATCAAGTCAGCACATTTTTTGCAAATGTATTATTGTACTATTTGATTGCAGATAAAGTTACATTCTTACGGATACAATACACACCCTTATATCTCTCAACCCCCAGACCTTGTCATATAAGTAGTGTTCTCATTCGAAGGAGTCGGTGGCACATGTCAACTTTTTTCTTACATTCACAGTATGTCAGACAACCTTATCTTAATACGGTGCAATTATTTTGTACCCATGGGAATTTCAAACACCTCTTTCCGTAGTCGGTTGTAACATTCCACTTTTATTTTACATCTATCTATCTCTCTCTGTTTCTTACCTACTTAGAACACTAACTACAGGAAGACCGGGCAAGATTGGTAGCTGCGCACTTTTTATGCCAGGGTATTAAAAAGTAGGTCCCTCTTTTAACCGACATTAAAAAAAGGATGTTCTCAGTTTAACGTGTACGTATGCATGTTTGTCCGCGATTATCTCGTGTTTGGCTGGACCGATTTGATGCGGTTTACAATAAAATATTTATGTGTAAAATAAAAGGAGAAGGTTTAACTTACTATTTTAGTTTAATTATTGTAGGTTAAGTATATCTAAAGAGAACGAAAAAACATTTTTTTTATTAGAAAAGTGAAGAAGGTTACGACGGAATGTCTAATTACGTAGTATTTTCAAAGTCAATGGTTTTATTTTCCAAATTATTCAGCTTTGCTGTTATACCCTTTTCATGTATTGAATACTTAAATCGTAATCTATACCTATAAAATGCTTTGTCCTGAACGACTGACTTATTGATTGACTGACTGACTGACTGACTGACTGATGGATCAACGCACAGCCTAAACCGCTGATCGTAGAAACCTGAAACTGGGAGGGTGTGTTCTTTGTATTACGTAGGGATCCGATAAGAAAGGATTTTTCGAAATTCTACCCCTAAGGGGGTCAAAAAGGGGTGCAAAGTTTGTATGGAACAACGTGATCCCTTGGTCCAATCTACTTCAAATTTTGCATACACATTCTTTTACAGAATTGACGGAAGATTTATTTTATATTTTATTGCAATTAATCTCCTAAGGGGGTGAAAAAGGGTGACAAAGTTATTCTGGGGGTGATTTTCTTCGAAGTTGATATCAAAACTCTTTAGTGGATAAAAATATTTTGTATATCATTTTTGACAATCATTTGACATGTCTGAGACACAATGTTTTGACACATCTTTGTTATTGATGTTGCTCTTGTGAGAATGCTCGAGAAGAGATTTTATTCCTTAAAACGTAATAACGTAAACGTAAATAATATTGTTTTGTGTTTAAACAGGGTAGGTATCAAGCGGTCTGTGTACAGTGTAGATTGCAGGTCGTATGTTCATATTGTCGGTGGACATTCAACGCTGTTTCTGTGGTCGAATCTTTTTTTTTTTGCAAACTTTTCGTATGGGCCTATGTTTAGCAGTGGACGGCTTTTGGGTATTGATGATGATGGGGTAGATCCCTACATAGAATTAACCCTTTGAATTCACGATTGGAATTCAAGAAAGTAGAGTATTCGCTATGACTATAAACAAAGCTCAAGTTCAAACTCTTAAGGTAGCGGGAGAAGACTTGAAGGAATTTGCTTCTCCTGGAAAGCCAAAGGAAAGCCTGTATGTGGCGTGATGCTGTGTAAGCGCACGGAGTATAGCCTGGTTTTTTCATTAGCTCTCGAAAGAAATATACGATTGACGATAGGCGTAGTAAGTTTTCCATTTCGTTGTAAAATAAAAAGATATTATCCCCGTGTAAGTTTGACCAGATTAAAAACCGGGCTGCGTGTTGTGTGTTTATGAAATATAACAGTTATCTTTACGCATTATAACGTATATATTTAAAAACTGGATGTTTTTGTTTGTTTGTTTGAACGCGCTTATAACAGGAACTATTGGTCCGGTTATAAAATATGTTAGCTACATTGTTAGACAGCTAATTTATGAGGGAAGGCTAGAAGTAGTTTAATGCGTATAGGCTTATAAATATTTTCGCTACGATCTATCTATGGGAACCAAACGGAGTAAAACTATTACGCGCGTACGAAGTCGCTGGCGGGCCGCTAGTCGTTAATAAAGTTCATACATACATACATTTACTACTCTAGATATTGTCTCTATAATTACTGCTTTGTTTTATAAAAAGTATAATCCGTCTTAAGATCAAAGATAACTCAATCATTGACCCTTTGTTTAAACTCAACACTAAAGCTGCGCGAAGGAGGGCAATTTGATAAACTCGTTCGGTGCGGAAATATCTCATAACTACCTTTCTTTGAAATGCTAAAAAACGTATTAAGGGGTAGTCTTGATTCGCCCATACAATCCATCAACGAGGTTGCAGAGAACTAAGGGGTATAGATGCAACAGTTTTGCTCTTGAGTGTCCTGTTGACAAAGCCTTTAGGGAGTAACACGTAATATTATGTAGTGTAATGTATACTACTACTATAGGTTTATTTGCTTGTTTCATTCAACGCGCTAATCTCGGGAACTATTAGTCAGATTAAAAAAACAAAATTTTGTATTTAATAGTTTATTCAGGTTTTGGCATAGTAGATAGGCTATAAAACAACACGTTAACGAAAAAAACGAAACGCACGGATGAAGTCGTGGGTAACGCTAGTAACAATAAACAAATGAAAATAAATAAATGAAGAGTGAATGAAGAATTTCCTGTTTAACATAAAATGTAGACCTCACGGTGGCGTCCCACTATTATGGAGAATCAGTAAGTTTAAATGTGTGTATGTGATTCCGTGTAAAAGCAATCGAATTAGTGCAATGCAAGTGTGCGTCTCGGATCGGTAAATACTTGTTTTTACCGTGTATATGCCTACCAACTCAACTGACAATCTATTAGACTTTGTTCAGTGTTTATGTGAAATTGCATCAATAATAATAGAGACATGTAATAAAATTGATTCACTCACTCATTTAATAGTAAACCAAATTAGTCACGCCACGTGTAGCCTGTGGGTCTGTGTCATTATCATAGGTCGATCTATTTTTGTTAAGTAATTCAGCAGCCTCATCATAGATGTCAAAACTATATCACTGCTCAATAAGCTTTGCGGATATGTTCTAGTACATTTTTAACAGCTCTTTGAACATTGGCCACTCTTTTAAGGTGCTGTCTATAGAGTTAGTAGTCTGTGAGGCGGAACGAGTGACCTTTAAATAAACGCGTGGATAGTGGGTAAACTGTTATTTCTCAATTACTTGAAGCTGATTCGGCGTTTTTTGTCGCAAAATACGCAAAATTGGAAGCAAATGGGAAGTTTTCACATAAAGCTTGGGTATTTTTGACGGATTTCTCTTGATATCTCTTTTATTATTTGTTTTTATTGTGTTTTAAATAAATAGTTACATGATATTAAAACCATGTGTTTTTTGTTTCAGGTAAGTAACATTCAGAGTTTATTCAGGTATACTACGTTTTATACGGATTTTATACTTATCATCTTTTAAAAATAAGTCTCTAAATAAGTATCTCTATGAATAGGTAGGAAAGTACTCGTAGAGTAAAGGTGCTATTTTTTCAATTATGTCTTAAGCTCTTTGCGATACAGTCTCTGTTACAAAAGCTATCTTAGATGTATTGAAAAAAATTAAAGCCTTTTTTAACCTAAGGTTTTGAAATTGCCTTGATAAGCTTAAACATAACACAATGATGACAATATGCACCTCCCTATTATTTTTCTCCGCACCCTTTTTGTCTTATTTTGCTTAGGCATTTTAATGAAAAATTCCATCAAAACTATTTTCAATTCAATCTGCAATCATGAATGAACTACACTTCTTATAGTTTTTTTTTTTTTTTTTTTTTTTCATTTATTAGGGTCAATCAAACAACATCACAGTATTTATACAATTGATGACTTAAAAAAAACTAGATAATACTAACTATGACGTCAACCACGATAACCACAGATTACTTATAAAGTTGAGAGTCAGTAGGAACGACTATTATATAAGGTCAAATCATTTCAAGCGACAATATTTTAACAGTAGCTTTGTATACATTATAGAAACAGGACACTATCATATTTTTTTTCAAAAAATAAATAAAAACAAATTAATTATTGTGCTTAATCGGCACTTTAAATATCGTCACCTAAAACGAGGTAACCTCACATATAAATGAACATGGATGTTAAAGCTAGTCGACAAGACCAGCGAGGTAAATTTGAAAGAGAGAGAGAGAGAGAGAGAGAGAGAAAGTTAAGTTAGTTCTAAACATATACAACTATTTTTTATTTGACCACATTGGACCTATAGACATTGAATGAAAATACCTTAGCGTTAAGCTTACTATAAAAATAATGCAAAAAGCAACGAACATTATTGCGATCAGTACAGAAGGATTCTTTTGTACAACCAGCGTAATTATTTATAGTAATTTTATATTTCATCCTCTACCCTTTTCTCGTACTAAATAGCTTTTTAGGGTTCCGTAGCCGAATGGCAAAAAACGGAACCCTTATAGTTTCGTCAAGTCTGTCTGTCTGTCTGTCTGTCTGTCCGTCCGTATGTCACAGCCACTTTATTCTGAAACTATAAGCATCACATAGCTGAAACTTGGTAGGTAGGTGTATTTTGTTCACCGCTTTCCGATTCAGATACAAAAAGTAAGAAAAATAATATTTAAGGGGGGGGCTCCCATACATGAAACTAAAACCTAAAATTTTTTTTTTACTCAAACCTATGCGTGTGGGGTGTCTATGGATAGGTCTTTTAAAATGATGTTGAGGTTTCTAAAACCATTTTTTCTAAAAGTGTAAGGTTTGAGATATAGACGCTTCCAAAGTGGTAAAATGGGCGTCCCCCCCCCCCCTCTAACTTTTGAACTAAGAAAGTGAAAATTTTGAAAAAAATATATGATGTAGATCTCAACAAAAACTTGCAACGAAAATTGGTTTGAAGGAGATCGATCCAGTAGTTTTTGAGATATTGCACATTTTTATCAACCGCAAATATAACTTTGTCTTTCATACAAACACTATGAAAAACAAAGTTATTTTTGCTGTCGCAATTTATTGTGATGTTTTCTTTAAGTGAAAGTAAGTGGACCCTGAATTCAGTTAAGGGTGGCACGGAACCCTCAGTGCGCGGGTCCGACACGCACTTAACCGGTTTTTAACTGTCTTCTGCGTAGACGCAGGCAATTTGCGTGGTAATGGTGACCCATTTGCGATGCCCCGGCGTCTGGACCAAGGCTTATAGCTCTCATTAAAGTAATGCGGGGTAGTGATGTGCTGAGTATTCTAGTACTGATGAGTACTAAAGCAGGTAGCCTAGTACTGAGTGTTTTACACCCCCAAAAGTTCTTTAAGCTTTTATTTATTTAAAGACTTTATTGCACAAATCATGGTGTACAAAGCTTTCAGCTTTACAGATTTATACTCTCAAGATTCTTTCTGTACCTTCCTTTCGGTAAAATTAAGTACCTACGGTACTTATTAATTCGAGTACTTAACTGCTAGGTGATTGTTAAATAGCGCTTTGTTTATAAACATATTTTGTAATCAGGAACTTAGCTATAATGATGAAGTTCTACTAAGCTAGTGTCAAACTTGAGAAATTCAGATACTTTTATCAGTGAATTGAACAGCTTCTGATAACCTATTTTGGTACTTCCCACTGGCGATTTGCAATTTTTTTATTAGCACTAAGTTAAGTATTGGTACCGTGTTTTATTTTTATTTTTTATTTTTAGTATGGGTACTCTTGACTCCAGATCTAGAAAAAAGCGATCAACAAGCTAGCCCAGAAGAAGCCTGTTCACTCTTTGGGTTGTAATCTCTAGTTAGGAAACACCGACACAGGGGGCGTCTGAACTCAATAACGCATACTACACACATACACATCACTAGTCTTTAATGAGTCGCGACAATATTAAAGCTTTCTATTAACACCACACTATGATTAGCAAATTGATAGCTTTTGTTTAGTGCTGTACTCACATAGTAAATTAACGGATAAATTTGCTTAAAGGTATGTTTAGCTGGCCGTAATAGTTTCATAATAGACAGAAAATGGAGATGGAGTAAAAACAGTAATGTGCGGAGTAAGTGTTTTAAAGTGATGTTGTAGCTTTAAGGATTTATTGTTATTTAGCTGTCAGTGCTTAGTCAGTAGTTATTTAATGATTGAATAAAAATTTCTGGAAGTACCCAAGTAGGAAAAATTTTACGCTATCTTACATAAAATAAAATTTACGTCAACTATATTTTATGCTCTACTGAATGCGGTGTTTAAGGTTTATGTTATTTATTTACAAAGATGGTGCTACTGAACCGTATGCAACTACATTTTAATCTAAACCTTCAATAACTGGGATGTTGGCTTGTGAAAAATAACAACACACAATTAAAAAGATAATGTTTTTTTTTACTATTTTTATATGAATACCTAGCATGAAGGTTATTTTCTTACAAGTTGATGTAAGTGGATGTGGTTGCCTTAAGTATACATAACTTACTTACGTTGCCTTTTTTAAGTATAGGTACATAATGCTCAAAAAGTATAATTCCACAAAAGATGGCTTTAATTTCGCGATCGTCGTGCAATGTTGCATTCATCCCTTTCAGTCCAGCCCATCTGCTTCGGCCTTTGCCTGTCATGGCCTAAATGCGTACCACAAATAGATACGTCAATCAAGAAACAAAAAAAAAGTTATTGCGAAAAGCGCAAATAACATGGTTGCTCAATTTTTAAGTTACTTTTAGCTAGTATTGACGTTAATGTCGTTTATTTAGAGTAGATACAAAATAGAATATACTAGAAGGTTGTATATGTTATTATAAATAGCATTTTGTAAATTGAATATTAACAGAAACAAACTCTAGTATTATTAAAGACGATGTTAGTCTAGCTAGATCCTAGTTTAATGAAGAAATAATACTGTAACAAATGGTCATTAAAATACTAACATTTGGTTCAAGTATTTTTTCTTTAAATCACGAACAATCAAAATTATTCAACCGCTGTAACGACAATTAACCATTAGTTGAGTTGAGTTACCTATCGATTAGAAGGTCTACTACGAAAAACGAAATCCGTCAATACGATTATCGTTTTTTGGATCCGAATCATTTTTAGTATGGAATCCTCACTACGAAATGCTTCGGATCCGCAAAACGATTATCGTTTTGACGGATTTCGTATTTCGTAGTAGGCCTTCAGGAAACTGGGCCTTAGTAGGTAATCAAACGTAAGTGTTCCAACTTAGAGTTCCATTTGTCCATTCTGTTGTGTTTACCCTGTGAGCCTCAAGATACTGTCTACCCCACTCTAATCAATGTAAATTAGACTTAACTTTTATTAGTCTGATTTTCCCTTTTAGTGTAGTCGTCACTTAATTATGTGGGGTAATCTTTGCGAGTTACTAACTTGCGATCTTCCCAGCAGATGGCGTGAGTAGCGGACCGTGGTCTCGCGTGCAGGCGCACAATGTATGACTATGGCGGGCTTTAAATGAATTAAAGCTATCTTGATTTCATTAAGTCCCTCGTTTTCTGTTTTATGACACAACATATGTATGTTGCTTGATTTTAGATATGTGTTACCAAGGAACTTGTGGAGACTCAAGAAGTTATGTACGTTCATATCGAACATGTCTCAAAATTGACCCATCATCTGCTAAGTGAGTCTTTTCTCCGGAGTGTATCTAAAGTAGGTTTAATCAAGAAATCTGTCTAGTTAATGTATCTCCAATTATACTTTTGCTTGTATTTATTTATTATAAACATTTTTGCACAGTCACATTTAGTAGTGCACATTTTGTATTCCCTATTACCTGGGATTCTCTATTAGTCATACCTATGGCGATGGCATCTGAAAAAGATATAAACCGCGTTTGCCACATGAAAGAGGATTTTATTAGGTTATTTACGCTATTGATTAAACTTTAAACAATCTGAATGCGCACACAATCTGAATTTACGCTATTGATTAAACTTTAAACAAATTGAATTTTAAACAAAGGAGACATTTTTTTTGGGCACAGTAGCAACTTGTAGCGTCTAATAATGGCATTGCACCCTAAATTAATAACTTATTTTTTTAGACAATTAGACGAAAGATAACGTTTAAATGAAACCGGAATAATAAAATCGAACTAAAAGATGCGTTGTGTTGATTGACTACTTTTCATCACGCCATTCCTCCTTTACAAATACGTGTAAAAGAACGACAGGCTGGTCAATATAAAAACAATATCAATTATTTCAAGTACGTGATTTTGTTTAGATCACGTTTTTTCTACTTTTATTTATTTTAAACAATTGGAATCTCCGAATAAAATATTTTAATTGCTTTTTTAAGATTTTTGCATAAAATGGTTATCTAGTAAAGCCGTGGAACGGATAGCAATTCTGACAATTATCACTGACATTGACAGGAATGGCTGGAGTGTCATTAGTCACAATTTCCGTTTGACGTTTGGCTTAACGTCACCTTCCGTTTGTTTAGGTTTGTTTTGAATTGAGTGTTTGTTTTCTCCGGATTTTTTACGAAAAATAGAAGCAAAAAGCATAAAGTACGGCCCCATTCCACTAAACCGTTATTGTGTAACTGTGCAGTGAGATTTCAACGACTGTGATTTTCAGAAACGACTGAAAATGTGCATTAACTGGTACGTGTGTGGATTTAAGTTATGATGAATTTTCAAATATTCCCGTTAGATAACGAAAAACTAATATTGTTAACGTTTTTAAGACATTATAAGGAACAATTTAATATATGTTTCATTTCTAGACGTCACAATTTATGGGTGGGCCCATCCTCCATACAAGAAAAAAATGTCTCCTTTTGGTAAGTTATAGGCTTAAAGGTCTTAAAAGCCTTTTCATGAAAGTTTCAGAGAGTAGTTTTGACTTGAAAGCACTTTTTATGTTTTCGTATATTGCGGTATATAATGAAAGTTATAAGTGAATAACCGTTTTCAAAGTATGTACGTATAGACACGTACGACATACAGACATTTATTTATTTACACAATGAAGTACACGTAAACATACGTGACTTCGAAGAGTGCTGTATGTCTAGCACCTGTTATCACAGAACTTCCGATCTAGATAGCAGATCGATAGTATTTGCCAATAATTTGCCCATAAATACTACTTTTATACGACGGAGATACGTTAGTAAGTAGGTAATTTAGATTTACTTGGATAGACGATTTACTGTTACAATTAATTAAATAATGAAAGCTGGATATCATTTTTTATACTTACAGAAACAAAAGAACAATAAGAAAAGATCTAGAATTTCCAAAAAAAAACGTGGGGTTGTAGTTGGTAGTGTACTTACAAACTTGCTAAAGAGTATGAAAAAATCCCCTGTGACAAAAATATGACAAAGTGCCGTTTCGAGCATCAAAAGCAAACATGACATATTTGGCGACGACGTTATAATAGCGTGTATTGAGACGTTTAGAATGTTTGGCCAGCTGTAACCGACTACACACGAAAACCTCCTCTATTTCATAAGCATTTGGGTTTGAAATGGAGTAATGTTGGCGACAATCATAATCTATGTTAGACCAACATTTGCGGAATCATTCATTAGATATGTTTGGCTTTCCGCAGGTGCTTTTGATATCATGTTCATTAAATTATAGGGTCTTTTTATGGGCAGATAGCTTAATTTTATTTGGTTAGTTGGTTTTGAAAACAAAAAGCGATTACGTCTTATGAAATAATGAAATTTTCTTTGAGTAACGTCGCGTCCATGTTAAGTAGTTACTAAGGATTAAAAATATTTAGCGAAATATGCATTAATAGACCAAAACAAATTAAAACTTAGACATGCATGATTAAAAATAAACTTAAAAACTATCTATTCAAAAACGAAGCTGTTTCTTTGTGGCAAGGAGGCAATGATACTTAGCTGCGTAGCGTTAAATAGCAATGCTAATCCTTTGAGCTAGGAACCAGCCAGCTTTACTAAATATTATTTAAAATGTGAATATGTCACAAAGGAATTCGCATGAGTTGAAGTTCTTTTACGATTAAGAACAAACAGTTATATATCCGACGATAAAATAGTGGGAAGACTAATAGTTTTATTTTCACTTACTCATGACTATCAACGTATCCGATGCATCTGGGTTATTAAGTTGATATGTATTTAAGCTTTTAAAATACTTAACTCTTCATAAATGTGTTTTATGATATTAAATTATTTTTCCATTCTATTCTTGGAAGGAAAGGAGAGATTTAATATCTCAGCTATTTAAAATACCAACAAAGTTTAATTCTAGATCATACAAGGTTGACGAGATTTCATTGCTAAAGCAAAGTATTGCCTTTCTAGTATGTTATTATGATCCTCTCTTTTACAGACATAATATTAGTTAACTACCTTCTTTGAATAAACTTTTTACATATATAATATTTCTTAGGCCAAGTTGCGTGATCAATAGTTAACTCTAGTATTATAATATCTGTGCTCTAGTAATGGTTAAATGTCGTTACCAACGGTTGAAAATTTACGATTGTGCGTTTTAAAAACAACCTTAACCAATGGTCTTTGTGACTTTAGTTAAGGTTCTTTTTCGATCACTTTTATTAGCTCTGGATTCAAATCATCATCATTACGCTGCTGTAATTTATTTGTCATTGACAGAGACAGAAATACGCGTTGATATTTAACACCGAGCTATTTCACTAATCCTGACTTGCGTAAGTAGCCTAACTGTTAAAAAAATACAGATAGGCTATCTATTTCACGATGATCAGGTAGAAATAACTACTTACTCATACCAAATAAACAGGGTTGTAAATAAATATTACTCGATTTTCAATAAATAAATTACAAAAATATCAATTAACTTTACCACTTTAGCGGCGGAATAGTATTTAATTAACTAACCGGTTAAATTAACGGTTGCAGCTCCTAACTGTTCGATTAACCGAACGGAATGTAATCGCGATCTTCATAATCTTAAGAAAGAATTACATTATTTTTGCAATTTATCAAATTCTGTGTCTCGGTGTACAGTTTGACTCCAGTGTTTCTCAAACTGTATTCTTTTGGGGGAATGTGTTATGTCTTAAGCAAATTTGTCTGTAGGTATATGCTTGTACCTGCCACGCAAAAACATTTGACTTAATTTAGATTCACTTCCAGACCAAAAATAGAATAAAAACAAATAGTTGAAACAGAAAAAAATTGTGGAAGTTTTCTGAAAAAAAAACAAGAACCTAGCTCTTAATCTTTACCATTAAAAAATATGATGGAAGATCATAATATCTTCGGCATTCAGAATTCTTCGGTGTGTCATATTGTCTTTTCTCGTATAAGTTACGTTTCCCTGCCGCTACATCAACATTTATTTACTTTTTTTAAATTCGATAGTCTGGCAAGCTGCTGAGCAGTGTAGAACATGATGTTACTCAAATGAAACACTTTGACAAACACTGTCAGCTCACCGCTGCAGTATGGTGGGGGTAATTAGGGCACTTCGTGAGCGTAAAGCGCATTCATCATGTGCTTTGAGATGTGAGAAGACGCCACTAGTGATGTACCTCTGTCGATAGAATTTTGTCGATAGGTTTATTTAAATCCGTTGAACTAAAACTTTTTAAAGAAACAAAAGCATTCGTATACACACACACAATATGTACACATAATTAGATAGTTTTAGTTTTTTAGTTTTTATTAGAATAATTAAGTGGGTAAAATCATAGTGGTCAATATTTATAAATATAATATTTATATTCTTCACTTTTTTGCACTATTATTTTTATTTGCAATAGTTATGAAAAATTTTTTTTCTCATGATTTATTTTAGTCATTAACATGTAGAACTATATTCATTCGAATCTAGGTTGTAGGTATAAGTCACTATTAAAGTGCATGAACGTGTCGTATACCTCAATTCCTTAACTATTATATTGTATCATCCATGTAAGTAAGCAGATGCAAACAATACGACAATAGTATCATATTTTTTGAACCACACATCACCCTTCGCACAAATAAATAGCCGGCAGTTAGCGCTGTTTAACTATGTGTACTATTAATAGTTCCATCCTGTCGATATAAAATCCGCGCAGCCCTAGCCGGCATCTGTGGGCCGCGCAGGTGGCGCACGCGCAGGTGGCGACGCAGTGCGCACTCTGAAATCTTGCTCGAAACTTCTGTTCGAGCGCTAAAAGCTTAGTTTGTAATACCATGCTAACATTACAAACTAGCAGTCCCAGCGAACTTCGTGTCGCCCCAGCCCCGTTTTATAATTATCATAATCGGGGCCAAGACAAATCCAACAAAGTAAAAATTACGATAATCGGTCTCTCCGTTCGCGCGTTATAAGCGGTGTAAACTAATATTTTATGTATAGAAGATAAGTAGATATAAGTAGTGCTTCCTAACGAAAACGAGTCCTATGGCTATGTGGTTTTTATGTCAGAAATCCCTGTTGTTCAAGATGAATCTCTTGAATGGTACCCTTGCAATTCGATTGAGTTTATACTCATCGTGTGTTAAATTCTTAGCTTTTTTCCTCTAAAAAACGAAGGTTTAAAGAAGGATCGGTTTTTTTCATAGCCACAATTCTCGTGGAAGTCGCAATCGAAAAAAGTTCACCGATCGAATTTTATTTTTCGTAGAAATTACAGTTTCAGCTTTATCAGGGTCACGATTACTACATTTCGTTTTTTTGGGGGATACTTTTTTACTGGTGGACATATTACTTAAATTATAAGGTGAAACTCGTCATTGAATTACCACACGGAAAAGTTCGATTGACGCGAGAATCAGGGGCTAGATTTCCACAATTTTCCACCGATCCGACGAAATTTTATGAACCTTTACTTTAGCAGATCTGGGTCATTTTATAAAAGTATTCTCGAGAGTTATTCTCAATATCAAAACTCATTGGTCAGTCTTTCTTATATTATGTGCTCAATAGACTATTCCCGGTATTGGTGACAACTTTTATTTAATTTATTAATTGACCCAAAAAAGCCTTTGTAAGCAGGTGTATCCATGTTTTGGGAATAACTTTGATGTCAAACAGGTACCTAGGTAATATCCACGTTGCACACATGCATACGAGATAATGCCACGGCATGTTTTGTTCATGAAGAATGCAATTACGCAATGTGTGTCCTGTTTTTGTTTTAATCGAATAACTGTTTGCGTTTTTTTCCTTGATATTTGTTCATGAATAAACGGCCTTATGATATTAGCAGGATCGACTTTAGTAGAGAAAATGTTAGGCAAAACGGAAAATAAAAGACTATTTATTCCAATTTGCAAAATATGACTGTAATAAATCACATAATTAAATGATCATCATCATTATCAGCCTAAGGACGTCCACTGCTAAACATAGACCTGCTCCACGGCTTTACACAGCGGCCGGCCATAAGCGGTCTGCATCTAGTTTGATCCTGAGATCTTTACAAGGTCGTCTGTCTATCTTTTTGGTGGACGTCCTATGCTGCGACTTTGGTAAAAAAAATACAAACATAATGAAATATATAAACACTAGCGGCCCGCCAGCGACTTCGTACGCGCGTTTTAGTTTTACTCCGTTCCCATAAATCGTAGCAAAAATATTTATAAGCCTCTAAGCATTAAACTACTTAAATAGCCTTCCCCGATAAATTCACTATTTAACAATATATCTAACATATTTTATAACCGGACCAATAGTTCCTGTGATTAGCGCCTTCAACCAAACAAACAGTAACATCAGTTTTTAAATATTTATAGACATGTTCCTATGTTTTGTGTAGACTCAAAGTCAACACGTAGCCCGGTCTTTAATCTGGTCAAACTTACACGGGGATATTATTATAGACTTATATTATCTTTTTATTTTACAACGTAATGGAAATACTTTACGCCTTTCGCCAATCGTATATTTCTTTCGGGTGCTAAAAAGACCAGGCTACTCTGTGCGCTTATACAGCATAATGCCACATAATATCGTCAGTTGCAGGCTCAATTGGGGTTACTGACAAAACACAATTTGTTAGGAGCAGCGATTGAAGTTTTTTTTCGTCAAAAATTGAACATAACTTTTTTCCTACTTAATATTTTCTCAATATGTTTTCACAGAAATGCTTAGAATTCAACGCGGATTTAACTTGAATATAAATAATGTTCCAATAAACCTTAATTAAGGAAATACATTTCAGTTACACCAAAAAATTTTTGTACTCTTGATAGTTACACTAACTTTACATAATATTTTTTGAAAGAACTTAGGACAAATTGGTGTAAGTGTGCTCAAAAATTAAAATCGTTAAATACATTTTGGTGCACTGGCTGGTTTTTATGTACTAAGTTGCTTTATAATTGGGGTAAAAGTATTAAAATCAAGGGAATTACTGAAAAAACATCCTGTTGCCATTTACACTAGTTAGTTTATTTTACTATAGTTCTAATAAAAACGTAGGATTATTTGAATAAAACACTATTATATTAATAGAAAAAACTATCATTTATTGAGAAAATATAAAAAAAGTTATAAGCTTCTGGAATTTGCTTTGGTAATCTATGAAAATAAAAACAAAAACTTCTTAATAGAAATAAACTTTCAGATGTTTTCTGACAAATAATTAACACAGGTAATTGCATCAGGTTTCATGGAATGTTTAGTTTTGATAGATTTTACGTCTTTTTAGGGTTCCGTAGCCGAATGGCAAAAACGGAACCCTTATAATTTCGTCAAGTCTGTCTGTCTGTCTGTCCGTCCGTATATCACAGCCACTTTATTCTGAAGCTATTAGCATCACACCGCTGAAACTTGGTAGGTAGGTGTATTCTCTTTACCGCTTTTCGATTAAGGTACAAAAAAATTGAAAAAATGATATTATAGGTTCCATATATGAAACTAAAATCAAAAAAAAAATTTTACTCAAATCTATACGTGTGGGGTCTATGGATAGGTCTTTCAAAATGCCATTGAGGTTCCTCAAACCATTTTTTCTAAAAGTCTAACGTTTGAGCTATAGACGCTTCCAAAGTGGTAAAATGGGCGTCCCCCCCCTCCCATCTAACTTTTGAACTAAAGAAATGAAAATTTTGAAAAAAATAATGAAATGTAGATCTCAATATAAACTTTCAATGAAAATTAGTTTGATCGAAATCGAACTAGCAGTTTTTGAGATATAGCACATTTTTATCAACCGCAAATATAACTTTGTCTTTCATACAAACACTATGAAAAACAAAGTTATATTTGCGGTCAACAAAATATTGTGGCATTTTGGCTAAGTGGAAGTAAGAATCCCTAATTCAGTTAAAGTTGGCACGGAACCCTCAGTGCGCGAGTCCGACTCGCACTTGGCCGGTTTTTTCTTCATCGTAGCAATCCTGATCTTTGACAAATGTAAGTTTTTTAGCTGATACTGTTGGAGTAATAAAGATGTATCTGTCTTAATATTGTTTCCGAGTCATAGCTAATTAGTGTAATTGCAAATCCTTTTCTTTCACATGCCTATTTTACCAACATAGTTACAGTCATAAAAATACACCAATTTAACCTGTCAAAACTAATAGCATGTCAGTTACAACAAAATTGTAAAGGAAATTTAAAAAGTACATGGCCAATAAAAGTGATGTAATTGTATTTTATTTGAAGATAGAATGTTTTTTTTAATACCATTCGAAAGAACAGAAAAAACTAAGGAATACTGTATATTTAACTCACTTGACGTAATTTTGTTAGTTACACCAATTGAACCTGCAACTGACGATATATAGGCTGTGGGAGGAGCAAATTCCCTCAAGTCTTCTCCCGCTACCATAAGAGTTTGAACTTGAGCTTTGTTTGAATTCAAAGGGAAAATTATATGTAGGGATCTACCCTTGGGATCTATCCCATCATCATCATCAACACCCAAGGCCGTCCACTGCTTAACATAGGCCCCCACGAAAAATTTGCAGAAAAGTTCCAGATTGGACACCCATCGACCGCAGGAACAGCGTAGAATGTCCACCAACAATATAAACAAACGATCTGCATACTACACTGGACACAGACCGCTTGATACCTACCCTGTTTCGACACAAAAAAATATTCTTTACTATTTTAAGGAATAAAATCTCTTCTCGAGAGCAAAATCCAATCCATAAGCACTAAAGAGTATTTATATTAACTTCGTAGCAAATCATCCCCAAAATAACTTTCTACCCCTTTTTAACCCCGTTACAAGATAAATTTCAATAAAATTTGATACACATTTTTCTTTAATATTTTTAAAGAATGTTTATGCAAAATTTGTAGTAGATCAGACCAAGGGATCACATTTTCCCATACAAACTTTGCACCCCTTTTTCAACCCCTTAGGGGTGAAATTTCAGAAAATCCCTTCTTATCGGATCCCTTCGTCACATAAAGAACACACCCTCCAAGTTTCAGGTCTCTACGATCAGCGGTTTAGGCTGTGCGTTGATCCGTCAGTCAGTCATTCAGGACAAAGCCTTTTATATGTATAGACTAGCGGCCCGCCCGCGACTTCGTACGCGCGTTTTAGTTTTACTCCGTTCCCATCCCATAGATCGTAGCGAGAATATTTATAAGCCTCTAAGCATTAAACTAAATAGCCTTCCCCGATAAATTTACTATTTAACAATATATCTAATCTAACATATTTTATAACCGGACCAATAGTTCCTGTGATTAGCGCCTTCAACCAAACAAACAATATCATCAGTTTTTAAATATATATAGACAAATGTTATATTTTGTGTAGACTCAACACGTAGCCCGGTCTTTAATCTGGTCAAACTTACACGGGGATATTATCTTTTTATTTTACAACGTAATTTACTTTACGCCTTTCGTCAATCGTATATTTCTTTCGGGTGCTAAAAAGACCAGGGCCCCTATTTTTGAGTCACTCGCTTGGATATGGCGTGTGATTTTCGTTCTAAAACACATTAAAAATCAACGGAAACTCATAAAATTGAGTAATGATTTTTCAAATCATTTTTGTGTAGATTACAACTGGTTTTCATTCCAAAATTCGACTTTAATCATTGAATATCACTCACCATCTTAAGTTTTATTATTGGTTTGGAACATAGAATTATTATCCCTTTCGGAATAGAACGACAAAAGCGAGATGTCAGTAGGATAAAGCTGTGCGATAAAAGAGATGCGAGATATGATGCAGCAAAACCATTTTTGACGGCTGTCAAACAGTTAGGAGCCCCAAAGAGCCTCGCTGAAAATTTCTTTCATGTGATATCAATAATAATTCTAGTAAGTAATCTATACCTATAAAATGCTTTGTCATGAACGACTGACTTATTGATTGACTGACTAACTGACTGACTGACTGACTGACTGACTGATGGATCAACGCACAGCCTAAACCGCTGATCGTAGAAACCTGAAACTGGAAGGGGGTGTTCTTTGTATGACGTAGAGATCCGATAAGAAAGGATTTTTCGAAATTCTACCCCTAAGGGGGTCAAAATGGGGTGCAAAGTTTGTATGGGACAACGTGATTCCTTGGTCCAATCTACTTCAGATTTGGCATACACATTATTTTACAGAAGTGACGGAAGATTTATTTTGTATTTTATTGCAATTAACCTCCTTAGGGGGTTAAAAAGGGGTACAAAGTTATTTCGGGGGTGATTTTCTTCGAAGTTGATATCAATACTCTTTATTGCTTACGACTAAAATAATTGTTATTTTATTTTGACAACAATTTGACAAGTCTGAAAACTCAATGTTTTGACACATGTTTGTTATTGATGTTGCTCTTGAGAAAATGCTCGAGAAGAGATTTTATTCCTTAAAACAGTAAATAATATTTTTTTGTGTTTAAACAGGGTAGGTATCAAGCGGTCTGTGTACAGTGTAGATTGCAGGTCGTCTGTTCATATTGTCAGTAGACATTCAACGCTGTTTCTGTGGTCGAAGGGTGTTCAATCTTTTTTTTTTGCAAACTTTTCGTGGGCGCCTATGTTTAGCAGTGGACGGCTTTTGGATATTGATGATGATGATGATGATGGGGTAGATCCCTACATAGAATTAACCCTTTGAATTCACGATTTGAATTCAAGAAAGTAGAGTATTCGCTATGATTATAAACAAAGCTCAAGTTCAAACTCTTAAGGTAGCGGGAGAAGACTTGAAGGAATTTGCTTCTCCCAAAGCCTATGTAAGTATGTGGCGTGATGCTGTGTAAGCGCACGGAGTATAGCCTGGTTTTTCATTAGCTCTTGAAAGAAATATACGATTGACGATAGGCGTAGTAAGTATTTCCATTTCGTTGTAAAATAAAAAGATATTATCCCCGTGTAAGTTTGTCCAGATTAAAAACCGAGCTGCGTGTTGTGTGTTTATAAAATATAACATTTATCTTTACGCATTTTTACGTATATATTCAAAAACTGGATGTTTTTGTTTGTTTGTTTGAACGCGCTAATAACAGGAACTATTGGCCCGGTTATAAAATATGTTAGCTACATTGTTAGACAGCTAATTTATGAGGGAAGGCTATAGAAGTAGTTTAATGTATATAGGCTTATAAATATTTTCGCTACGATCTATCTATGGGAACCAAACGGAGTAAAACTATTACGCGCGTACGAAGTCGCTGGCGGGCCGCTAGTCACCATGTACAACCTTTCTCTATGGTAATCACAAAGTTTATAAATGTGACGGAAAACCATAGAGAAGAATAGACTACTCAAATGTCAAAACCAGGCGTAAATAAATTGTCAATTTTGTCAAAATAAACAAAATAGTGATGTCCTGCTTATTGCACGAAGTTTTTTGATATCGATATCCGGACTGCTTTGCAAAAACATTTTAGTTGATATTTTTTTCTTGGTTTTGTCTTTGTGTTGACCTATTGTCGTAAAAGTATTCACCAATAAATTAAAACCAATGTTAACTTCTATTTGTAATCAATAAAATCGGCTAGACCACTTTACCATACAAATTACCTAAAAAATAAAATAATTAAATTTGCCTTTTGCTAAATTACTTTTTTTAAGCAGCAAGTTGTAAATATTGATCAAGTAAGTGCATTTAGTTAAATCCTAGCTATTCCGCTTCATTTATAAATTGAAATGATCTGAAACAAAAATTATGCATTATTATTATTCATTTCATCTCAATAAAACATGAAAACATAGGGATATACTTCAAATCGAAGCCTTCTCCTCCGCCATGGCTAAGATGACCCTCAGATCAAGATATCGATATCGATAAACAAAACATTACGCATCACCGCACTATTTTATAGTATAAAATAAATAAGTTTTAAAACATTTAACTTGATGCTATTTGGTATAAGAAACGCTGCTACCTACTATAAATTAAGTTTCAATAAACTACTTACCGAACTTCATTTCATCATTGAAAACCCGTGACAAAATAAGTAATGTATTGTAGAGTCCTTTCGTTTGACCTCATCACACATATCTCACATTGTCTCAAGCTATTTATTATTAACAAACACGAATACAGATTTGCACAGTAATTACAAGAATATTATTATGATAGTATTTTTCATTAACTTTATTGGAAAACACCATTGAAAACACAAATAATATAATATCCAAGTGTATCGCATTCACGTTTTGTGACTTTGAATTTGACAATTGAGTGATAGAGACAGTAGTGGATGTGAGTGAGATGAAAGTAA